>CM045561.1:3513540-3733219 GCA_024721245.1 Mitragyna speciosa | reverse complement strand
ACACTGTACAGCTAATGAAACTACACAGAAAAAGAACCAAAAGAGGAAATTGAAAAGGGGGGGGGGGGGGGGGGGGGGGAAAGGACAGAAAATAGCATAAACAAAATCACAGCATGAAGCTGGAATAGGATTAGCAGGCAGTATGCAAAAGAATTGCCAACTTGGTTCATTGAGGAAGTCTATAATGGATCTCAGCCAAAAGGCGAAGGGACAGGTCCTGCAAGTGCATCAGATCTTTTGATACTTCCCATTCCGCAGATAATACAGCCAGGCGTGGACAGTGCAGAAAATTTGGCCCCGCATAGATCACAAACATCATAACCAATTGTTGATAAACGGCCAAGTGTAGCAGCACAAAATTGGGAAGGGTCTTCTAAAGGATCAATAGATTTGTTAGACAAGCCTCTCTGTACACAAATGTCAATCAGGCTCCTCAATTCATCTTGCTTGCCTGGAGGTGCTTTAGATAGTAGTAGTTCAAGCATCTGCTTAGAATATGCATAATTCTGCACATCCATGTTCCTTTTTATGGCAGTTCGAATGCAATTTATCCGGTGCTTTGCAAGAAGGGGTAATGAACCCAGGTGACGAGATAACCTTGCCATCTCATCTTTTGCACTGATAGCACTGGGGCCTTGGACTTTCTGTAACCGGCTGATTTCCTGGTGAATATGGCATGTAAATACTCTAATAGAAAGTTGTGGATTAAAATATATGCTAATAAAAGTATGGAAACGCCATTCCAGACAAAATTGAGCAAATTATACTAAAAAATCATAATGTCAGAATGCTAAAATAGCTTAGAACAGATATTGTGGATTTGCTGCTTTGGTTCACTCTGTGGGATTGGTTTATCCTCACACCAGTAAACCAAGCAAAACAACTGTTATTAAATGGCTGACCAAATGTTTTTGTTTCGGGAAGCTAACAAGGAGGGGTAGTTCTTTGGCCATGATGCTTTGAGATTATTAACATCAAATTAAGCCAACTTTGACCTTCAGTGTCTCCATTAGCAACATATATTATGGCAAGGTTAGAGCTAGTGACAGAATAAGGAGATAATGGAACTTGTAGAACCAACACTAGATCTATGAGGATACAGATTTTAGCCTTGACCCACCTTATGCATGCTCAACCCACATCAAACAAACAATGACACAAGATGAGAGACCATATAGGTCCGTCCTAAAGATAAGAATTAGAATACCTGTAGTAGTGTGACTGCAATTTTATACTGAGCACATATAGTGGCCTGGGCCTTAATATCAGCTCCACGAGACTGATCCTTGGCCAGTGCTAGGAAAGCCTCATCAAAGCAGGATAATGCATCAGGAAGTTGATTTTGCTCAAGATGAGCCAGTCCAGTCTTGAAGCAAACTGAAGCAGCAGCTCCACGAGGAACCTGTGACAAATTGAAAAAGAGGATTTATGAAAAATAATCAAATGCTATTTAAAATTTTTAAATATAAAACATAACCCCAATATTTTGAAATATGAAACATAACCCTGATAATCTAAGGCAGTTACAAGACCACCATACTTTATGTTCTTTATAAGTAGTGTATTCAAAACTCGAGAACTCCAAGCAGGGTTCCAACTTATATTCTGCTGAAGAGTCGTTGAGTCAATAAAAAGTTTGAGAGAAAAGATATGTGAAATCTCTTCACTTCAAAAATTGCTATATCTTTTAAAGAAAAAGTATAAATGCACGAGTGGAACACCAGATCTGGAAGTATAGCTAGCCTCTGACGAGTCTTTTAAGAAAATTTCATGCTCAATTAATAAGTTTTAGAATTCTTCACATTTGAAATTAGAGATGACAAAAAATGAGATGCTTACCTGCCCAGGACGTACAGCTTTTGGAGAAGTGGGACGTTCAGGAGCTCTTCCTGAAGTTCCAGAACCTGGAGCTTCCAGAGAACTGAGATCAAGGGGCTGCGTTGAGATTGGAACTTGTGCCATCTGAGATTGAGACTGCACCAGCTTGCCAGGCTGAACATTTGGTATACCCCCTGGAAGACCGATGGACTCAGGTAAAACAGGTTGTTGGGTTGCTTGTGGTGGGACCCCACCATCAGGTAAACCTATATCAGGGATAGCTGAACTCTCCTGGTTAGTCATAACCTTGTTACCCTGTAATCCTTGAGAGTTCTGATCCAATTGTGAAAGGTAAATTCCAGGAGGAGGCAGTGATGCTGCAACCTGGATAGATGATATTGTGTTCTGGAAGAAGTCCTCTGGGATCGGCCCAGCTGTAACTCCAGCTCCCACTGTTACAGGGGAAGGCTGTGGGACAGATGTATGTTGCACCAGAGAGTCGGTCCCAAAAGGATCAGCAGGTGGAGAAACCACAGGTGCTGTCACACTTCCAGTGGTTGGAGGAGCAGGTTGTGATAAAATAAGGCCAAGATCGGGGGATGAACCAGTTGATGATTTAGTCCTACTCATTGGCAGACCCAACTGCTTCGTGGCTTCTTTAATCTTATTTACATCCACAGTAGCTGATGCAACTGGTTTATCACGAATCCGAATATGTAACTTTCTGGTCTTTGAACTTTCTTCCTCATCACTACTGCTACCATCAGCAGCAGAACCATAAAGAGATTTCTTAAATTCTTCTGCCGCTTTGGCTTGTTCATCTTCTGCACGCAAACCTGAAAATTGCTGGGAGAGGGTTTCTAGGCCCATCAAGGAATTTGACTTCAATTCACCTTCAGGAACCCCGTTGGACTTGTTGGCTGTTGATGCAGCCAGAGCTGTCTGAAGTCCATTTGCTTTGATGTTGCTACCTTCGGCTTTGAATGCTTTGACCAAACTATCTTCTCTCACTTCAACAACATTGCCTCTTCCTTTGATGATGCCCAGATACACACCAATGTGATCAGTAACAATGGATGGAATGGTGCCATCATCAGTTCTCATGTAAGGCATCACCTCAGCAGCCAGTGCCCATTGAGGTATGTCCTTCATGTTAACAGGAGTCTTGATCTCCCAGTTCCCACCACCCCATTCAGGTCCTTTAGGAACCATACTTTCGGCAGCAAAGTTTGCAAAAATGCCCTGTGTCCATCCTGTGGAGCGGACTCTCAAAATCCTTTCACAGTATCGTCTTAACTCTGGATCAGCACACTCTTCTTCTAATCTCTGCGCAAGACGCCTCATTGCGCTAGGGTTAAGGTGGCATATAAAGAGGTCAAGCATGCTTTCAAAGTCTGCTATAATTTCAAAAGTTTCTTTTGCACTGTCAAATTGACCATATCTGCAAATTACATGTTGATTCCCATGTCAACAGGAGAGAACAAGTTGTGCTTGTGTATGTCTGCTTGTGTGTGTTTATAAACAGTTTAAAGTAAATGGGTCGCATAAAAAACTTAGCGATTGAATAGCCAAAAGCAGAGCCAACAGTTCAATTCAATTTTACATCTACGTGCATAATTACCAAAACAACCAACTACAATGAAATTCTACTAGAATTTTAATTACTGTGGCCCAGGGGCATCAAGTCCTGATGTGGATTGTAGATTGTCGAGATGAAAGGAAGAAAAGAATTAAATAAAAGCAAGAACCAGAAATATCATGTAAATTATTGCCCGAGATGAAAGGAAGAATAAAACATAATAAAAAGCAAGAACCAGAAACAGGGAATTATTGCTCAGTTACATCCATAGATTTTCTAAGCTCAAAGCAAAAATATGCTGTAGTAGTTAAAGAAAAGTACACTAGGCCAGAGATGTATGCAGCCGACATGAAGAAAAAAGTTTAATCACCTAATACATGCATATCCCAGCTGGCGAAATCGGTGGAATAAATGTGAGGTTGGAGGGCACCGCGGATAATCTCTAGATCGCAAGAACTCATCCTTTAGGACAGACAGAGCAGTAGAAAAGCGGAGTGCTTTGATTGCATAGATTCCTCGCAACACCTTATAACAAGAAGCTAAGTTAATAAGATCATCACAGATTGTCAGTGATATTGAAGAAAATGCACATAGATCACCTGTGTGAATTGTGGGCTAGATTGAGATAACGAAACAGCAAGATCACCACAAACTGGAGAACCACAGGCAAGAATATCCAGTGATCTCGGAGTAATCCTCAAGCTATCAAACCTTCAGTAAGAAATTGTTTGTAATGTGTGACAGATGTCAGAAAAGCATGCTCCCACAAATCTTTGGGCTAATAATGCCGTAAAAAATTAAAAAAAAAGGGACTAAACATAAGTTGTTTACAGCTCAATGAAGTCAAATACGCAGAGAAAGGTGGAAGTTCTATAAAAAGGTAACCTTGAGGTGATTTGGTAAAGAACTTCTGATAGATCAAGCTTCTGTTCAAAATGTTGCTGCATAGTGGCAAATCCAATAAGAAGTGGTTCAAGAAAGCCAACAAGACAACTCTTGATCTCAATCCCCTTCTTTTGTCTAGGATTAATATCTGTCGGGTTTGCAAGCAACAGGCGATCATTCAAAGCTCCAACCAGCACTGCACAGCAAAACAATCATCCTTCTTGGCTCAGAAAAGGAATAATGTAACTAAGATGTAAAAAAGGTCAAACACACTACACAAGGATCTTCCACAGTGAAAATAACAGCCACATTTAGAGCAAGCTTTGAGTGCGCACCTGCATTTGGCATACAAATAGAAAGTATAGTCCTCACTTTTCCATCCCAGCCAAGCATACTGATAGAAGTAGCAGTAGAGAAGAGAAGAGCAGGCCCAACCCAAAGTAGGGATCTAAAGTAATCATAAGTTAAAGACTCCAAGCAATTTGTAGACACTGAATCAACGTATTTCAAAAAAAAAAAAAAAAGAAAACGAAAGAAAGAAAAAGAAAAAAGAAAGAAAGAAAATAGCACAGGACAGTCGAAGAAATAAGACAACAGTGTATCTCAGGATATTGAAGGCAGCCCCTTGTCAAATCTTGTAGAACTACTAGCCAATATATCCAGATCTGCTGAAGCAATGAGCACTCTTTGTGTAGTTAGTATACCAGCAACAAAGCCCCTGAGAGTTTCTTGCCAATGTACCTAAACAGGACCATTTTAGAAACATAAGCAATGTTCTTCTGAGAATTTCTAACTAATCATGAACCGAATATTTAAGAATTATTGCATTCAAAGATCTTAGTTTAACAGTAGTAGTTATTAAATGCTGCAAGGCAAGATACTAGATGATCAATGATAATCATCACAATGTATTACCTCACATAAAAACTAGCAGTCTAATGGCCATGTGTTACTGATATTCGTAATGAATTATGCACATGCTTTCGCTTCATACACAAACTAAAAGTCTAACAGCCATATGTTACTGATAATCACAATGCATTGTGCACATGCTTTCACTTCATATACAACTAACAGTCTAACGACCATGTGTTACTGACAGTTGACGCTTCAAATGATTGTCCAATTGTGCAGTTAAAAATCACAAAGCCAAAAGATAAGGTTTGCGAGCATAGAGAAAGGAGGTCAAATATTAACTATCGAAACTTGTCTGTAAATAAACCTGTCTGCATGGAAGATACAATCACAGGAATCTGTCCATCACTCACCCAACTTAAATTAAAAATGGAGTAAAATGGAGGATGCAATATCAAAGTGAACTAAACCATGTGGTATGTTAAACAAAGTTTCAGATCTGAGATGTTTCATTCCCTGAGTTTGAATGTCTACAAAGAATCAAAAGAAAACCCATATGAGAACTCATTCCAGAGCAAACTTTGTCTCTTTTCATGTTTGGTTGTCCCCTAATATATTTATAGATTATAACCATAAGATAGAAGAAAAGATAGGAAGAGCAAGTTTGCGGCACTAATTCAGTAGTTTCCCAGAGTAATTACCTGGAGTACCATCTCTTTGGCTTTCAACTTGATTGATTTCTTCCCTTCAGCTTTAGTTGATATATAATGGCCATCAGCAGTTGAAAGGCGGTATCCCTGGACAAGCTTTGCCAAGCCAATTTGTTCTCCATGAGAAGCAAAGAGCATAGTTGACTCTAAAATTGCAGAATGCAGCAGTCAGAATTTTTTAAGCCTATAAGTAGGTTTAATATCAGAAAATTGTTCACTAGATTACCTAGTGGAGTAGAAAAAATTCGGTCAACTTCACTGTCAAATATAAGCTGCAGGGGGCCCCTAATAGTAGTAACATCAGTAATGTCAGAATCAGCAGCATGGTCTCCATCTATCATGCTATTTTTGTCCTTAGACTCCTGTGAAGCAGCTCCAGGTAAAATATACAAAGCAAGTCCAGTCTTATCCTCATCAAGGATTGCAAAATGATTTTCATTGGGACCAACAAAAGCAGCATCTCGACCTGGAAAATACGTGGAAATGAACCTAAATGATTGATTTGAATGAATTTAACTAGAACATACAACTTTAGCAGCACAAATTAACACTTGAAACAAAAGGGGAAGACCTTTAATTGTGGTTGCTTTACTATTGGCGGAACGAGAATCTGTATTCTCCCAATACAGAATTACTTCATGTGCACCACCACTAAACTCATAAACAACAAGAAACAGGTGCTTCTTTTTACTATAAGCAATGTACTTCGCATAAAACTCTACATTCCCAGGTATCTGAAACAGAATTAGGTGAGATCAAAAGACTTGTAGACATCTGCCACAACAATTCGAACTGCAAATAAAACATAAATCTTACCGAGGTATAAAGCTTCTTGTAGATGTTATCCACTCCAGAAGCGAGATTATAAGCCATAAGATTTGCCCCTTCCAAGTAGAAAGCTCTAACAGGATAATGAAGTACTCGGTTTTCCTTACTGAAAAAATTTAGCTCCAGATGAAATGGCTGAAAACAAAATACATAGCACATTAGGAATGAATTCAGATACATGAGAAGTCAAAGGCTGGGATGTGGTCAACAGAGTCACCTGGCAAACAGGCACATCTCGCAAAAGATGCTTAGAATCCAAGATGGTGATGAGTGGTAAGCGGGTTATTGGAGCAGTTTTGGTATGCCCTTCCATAAAATGCTGCAACAGTCAGGTAAAGTTATTCAATGCCAGTCACTTGCATAGAGCATTAGACATGAAAGTCAGATACAGAGATAGGATATGCATTGCAAAATTTAACAGGTCTCCAGTCACACAGAAAGGAAAGAAAAGTAAAATGCTGCTTTTTATGCAGATTAAAACCTGTGTTATTATAGTGAGACTGAAAGACATGCTAAACACAAAGGCATGTACATGTAAGTAACTTCAGACAACTGGCTAGGCATCTGAAAATAAGTAACCTCATTAATTATTGGGCATCATCCATTTGAAAATCAAATTTGCTTCAAGCAAAAAGGCAGAAAAAGACAAAATACAAAGATATGTTAAATAACAAATTAGATTTTACATAAGTTCTTTATGAGAAAATATCACTTATAAGGTCCACTGACGAGTCTGTCTGCTAAATATAGAATTAAGTTTAATCGTGTGTACTATTACCATGGTAGACCCCACTATGCCTAAAGGAAATAATACAAAAGAAGATTCCAGTTAACCCACTGAACACCCTTTTTAAGCAAAAATTTGAGGCCAGCAGAAAGGAGCAATTAGTCTACAGTGGTCAACGGAATAAATCATCTGAAGTAAAAAAGCAGTAAATCAAATTAGAAAGAGACGTACACTATAAAGAAAGGCCTTTCGCGCGACGTCCGATATCGTAATTTCATTTTGGCTGACATGAAACCAGCAAATTGTGAATCAGGGTAAAGACACTCCTTTGCTTAGGACTAGAGTATAACCATGGCAATGAATTAACTGAATAATAACAAAATAAAAACAAACTTGCAAAAACTTAGCATTAAAATTTTCAAGCTAAGCTCAAAAGCAAAACAAGATTAGGCCTTCAGTCATTTCTAGCTAATCATCATGAAATTCAAGACAAACTCTAAATCTTCCTGGCTGGGAGAAAAACAATTCCCATAGCTCTACATAAATAAATAAAAAATAGTTAAATCAACTTCAGACAAAATCTAACTAATTCATTAGGTGCTCATTCAAGAAAATTCTGTCGTACGACTAGCAATTATAGGTGATTCTTGACACTTATCTACACATCATCGGTTATGAATATTTTTAATAGAAGACATTCACTTGTTTTTTTCCCTCAAAGTGATCTAGCCTTGACTAATTGAGCAAGTAGTGCAAATATAACAGCACTGAATATAAACGTGAAAGACATGTTTTGCCCATACCAATAACTTTATGGAAGAGTGGGAAAACGTGGTAAATACCTCATTCTCATGTACAACATATTGAGAAATAAAATTATTAGGTTTAAGGTTTATGTTAAGTACAGCAAACAGAATTTTGGTGTGTTCTGTATTGAACTAATGAGATATACATCATTTTAATCACCAAATAGACACAGCTATGGAAAAAAAAAAAAAAAAAAAACTTGTAAACTTAAAAGCACAATAATCGATTTTTAACCAATTACACAATTGAGGTGGTCAATGAGCAAGGTTCACCACATTAGAATCATTAATATCAAGTAAATGCACAAATTAGTTCATGAATATCATGGCTAGTCTTTGCACAGGGCAGGAGATTTCAGGCATCTTATCAGTTATCACTGCTTTATCTTACTTCTAGTCCATGTTCATGTGTAACACTTCTGTTTAAGGACACTTAGAATTTTCATCATTTGGAAAACCAATAATTTAGTGATGTTCATAACATCCTCTACATACTTTTTCCCTCCCCCCTTTTTTCCCTTTTGTACTTTTTTTTTGGTATTTCTTTTTTTTTTTTTTTTTTGGGGAAGGGGGGGGGGGGGTGGGGTGGTTTTGGGTTGAAATGAACATTTAGTTCATACTAATGCATGGCATAAAGATAGATAGACCCAGCTTGACTTGACACCACCAACTTAAATTGCAAAATGCACAAATAAAAACATAAACGACCAACTCACCCTTTCAAATGATGCTCTTGGAGTTGTGCTTGAAGCTGATGGTCAGCTAATATTCCAGATGAACCCAAAGATGAGAGTTTTTCCTTCAACACAGATGCTGCATAATGAAATATTAGAATTACAAAGACCATGGCCAAATTCGTCAAATACAATTGCACAAGGATTACCTACATGAAGCCTGAGAAGTGCGAGAAAACAACCTACAAGTTTTGTATTCTTTATGTGCTTATGTGCGTCTTTCTTAGTCTGGATATTGCAACACCTTTCAGAATTATTAAGTATATAAAACTTAAACAGTATTGAAATGATTTTGCTAAAAGATATTTTTTCCTGATAATTAACATAAAAACATATATACATAATGTTTTAAAACTATAGACCACTTTCAAAAACAAAAAACCCAATAAAGAAAGAGAGATGAAATTATCTTCTCAAAAATATTTTGCATATTCTGAATGGGTTAAATAAAAGAAAGAGATTAGTTAAAATATTCGATGCATAAAAGAAAAATGTAGCCAAAAGTCATATTCTATCACAACTCATAGAGAAAGAGGCAGAACAAAAAATGAATATCTATTATGACATTGGCAGAACAATATCACCTGAAGATCCCCTTCCACTTTGCAGAACTGCAAACAGTTGTTTCCGTCCTTCCCGTGTATATGCAGCTCTATTTTTTCGGTTGTCTCCACCGGTCATATTCTATTACGTACATCCAATTGTTTAGACAAAAACAAGTGAGCCATTTATGATATAAATGCAACACTTACTGCAAATAATAAAGTTGCCAGGTTTAATTTTAGATGTATCTCTAAAGCCTTTATTCGTGGTAGTGGGTAAACTGCTTCTCCCCCTTGCTGAGAAAGAATGCGAGGAATGTCAATCGATTCAATTCCTACATATCACGGCACAAGAAACATCTATCAGAGCACCATAATAAACAATACCTGCACAATAAATTTAATAAAGGCCAACAAATCCTAGATATCTATGCACACGCATGAGAGCACCTATTCAATCAGATCTAAAAGACAAACCACAAAGTCTTAGATTTTTCCCAAAAAAAAAAAAAAAAGTGATAAATTGGTCAACTGTAATTCTCCTCCCTTCTCTGTCGAGTTCAATCACATATAATTTTTTTTTTTTTCAAATTTCTTTAGCTTCTTTATAGATTTCAAGGATGAGATTAATTTCTCTATTCAAGGTCAGAACTCAAAAGCTAACTTCAATAAAACTACTTGATATGAAAGACCTCAAACAAGTATAAAAGACCTCAAACAAGTTCTAAAAAGTCTATGCCATTCGATTATGGACAGATTGAAATGAAAATTGTTTGAAGAAAAAAGATTTTCATTAGAGGAGTAATGATATAATCATATTCTCTACTAAAGTTTGTATGTATCAAGGTAAAGCCTGTGAAAATGCATGTGCACATGCACGACATATTGCAGTCTCAGACTTATAAATGGAAGCCTAGAGTTACAGCAATTACAGCAATTATTGTTTGGCATATGATGGAATATCTGTTGCAGGAAAAAAAATAGAAATAAGTCCATACATATATAAGAATACGATATATCTATAAATGCTCAAAATCATTCCAGCCAGGCCTCAGGACAGATGTAGTTTACCTCCGCAACAATGCTCCTTTGAGATCTAGCTGTTATCAAGGAATTAATTCAATCTAAATTCCTTGCTGGTTGCTAAATACAACAGCATCTCAATCAACCTCATAAGTTCAATTTTTTTTTCCCAAGAAATTAATTCAATCTAAACGCTTGCTGGCTGCTAAATCCAACAGCTTCTCATCAACCTCATAAGTTCAATTTTTTTCCATATGAAATATTACTTTTACTGGACAACATGATTCTCTTCCATAGGTTTATAAGATAAAATAGTATTCACTACAGGTTTGTATGATCCTAGAGATATAAGGCTTGCTTAACTTGTTCCTAAACAAATTCACACACACACACACACACACAAATGTGCGATTACACACACACACATATATCCTTTCACAGCCATGTACGACAATTATTTCAAAGTATTATACGAAAAGAGAACAGATAGGTAAACCAACCAGCAGCCTCAAAAAAATTTGCTTGCATTGGAGGCCTATTGGGATTCAATACAACTCGAGTCTTCCATACTTGGATGCTTCCATCTTTTGACAAAGTTACAAGTAACTGTAACATTGGAAGCCAAGCAACTGATGTGATTGGCTGAGAACCAACTTGAGTACTGCAATTTCCATTAGCAGACAAAAACTTCATGATTTAAAACTGAATACAAATTAGGAAAAGAAACAACAAAACCACAACAACATTAACATCACAGATAACTAAAAAAATCCATGGGATCCAAAATATTGTTCCCTCACAAATAGCCAAGAAAAATAGGCAGGGTAAAAGAAACTTCATTAATCTGCAAGAAGGAAAATCCTGGAACTTGCAAGTATATCCAACCAACATCCAAATATGTTTCTTACGCAAACATTTGCACCAAAGAAGCAATATACATGTACAGCTACATCCAATTATACATTAAGCAAAACAACACGGAAAGCTCAACAAATTATCCACCAATGTGCAAGCGTATTTACTATGTATCAACTACCCCTCCCCCCAACCCCAGGGTATATAAGCACATGCACTCTGAGAGAGAGAGAGAAAGAGAGAGAGATGGAGAGAGAGAGAGAGAGAGATGTGGAAGAGCAAAGCAAAGAGATTCATGTCTTTTGCAAAAAAAAAAAATGTATGTGTCGTTAACTACATACCATGCACACAAAAAAATAATGTGCCTTAAACAATAGTTCTACTCATTTCCATTTGGCAAAAAATTGAAGTGGTCAATTGCTTGTTCTTGCGCATATTGTAATCCCCCCCTTCTCTCAGAGTATCAGATGCCACCTGACTTCTATTTTACATCATTAATTACTTCCTCAACGAGAAAGAACCAAAAAAAAAAAAAACATTTTGTTATCTGATAAATGCAGTATTAAAAAAATAATGCATAAGAACTCGTACTAATTGAGGAAATTCATGATAACAATAGCAGAACTTTGTATAACTTACATCCCTATCATCATAGGTCTTTCAGTCGATACATCCCATGCAAGAAGTGTACCACGTCTATCACCAATGAAAACCCACTCCAACGTTGGATGAAAGGCAAATGCTCCAGCTCCAATTAACTTTATGGTGTTATCAACTAAAATGACATTAAAAATATAGAAAGAATTAGTAGAGAGAGAGAGAGAGAGTTCTATTAGAGAACTAGAATATCACATCTTTTTGACAAAGGAAAATTATGTAAGTCTCACGTTGTAGAGTGTAATGAACAGCATATGTATTGATATTGTAGGCTCGAATCAGACCATCTGCATAAGCTACATACTGGAATGGAAAGAAAGATAGAGAAAAGGTTAGTTTCATACCACACAAGTCGAAGTATTTGGCTCTAAGGGCAAAAGACAAATCTAGTAAGAACCGGAAAATAAATTAAAAAAATTTACCAAAACAGGAAGGCGAGGGTGGCAAGCAAGATTAACAATAGGTTTCTTTAGATCTGTCTTTATTTTTGTTGGCGTTTTCCCACCTTCAACCGTTCCAACAACTTTAAAAGAGCAAATACCATATAGTTAGCCAAATCCAAAAATGGGCAACATGAAAAAAAGAGTAACTGATAAGGCCATATACGTGAAAATGAAATCATGAAAGTGAAAGAGAAGAACAGAGGATGGAACTAGATGAAAAAAATAAATTTCACTAAATAAATTCCATTAAATAGAACAGAGACGAACAACAAAATGCTATCAATCATAAACTATCCAAGCCTTCAACACTGATTAATGCCTTTTCATTGTCCCGGAGTGTTGTAAAGTTTCCAAAAACATGGAGACGTTAAAAACATAAGCATTAGATTTAGCATTTTTTTTCCCATCTCTTGGGAGGTTAGCATGTCACCAGCAAATAAGTTCTACAAGCAACCAATTGCCTAGGCCACAAAGAAAGATATTATATCACGTTACTTCGTGCCTAATTGACAACAAACCTGTTACGCTCATCCTTCGATGGAACCCAAAAAACACAATGGGTTGAAGAGGAGTCAAGGCAAGATGGACTTCTGTATCAGGAGAAATCTGTTCCATTCTCTTTTCAGGTGAATGCAGTACACATGTTTGTTCAGAATCAAAATCACAAGACCGAATTGTACAATCCTACAAAATCAAACACCAATTTCCCCATTGCCATCAGTTCTTCTACAACTAAAAAAACATAGTACCAAGCACCAAAAGATTGTACATAGCACATAATAAAGGCACAATTTTAGATAAAAATTAGTAATCAAAATGAGAGGAAGCAACAAGAACAACAAATCCGAGTACTGCTATTCAGTTATTCGATTGAAATTGTCACGTCCAAACTAACCTCGAGTATAGCAATGATGGAATGGCTGGTGGTAGGACTATAAGCCATACGAACAACAGGAGAACCAATATCGATGGCCGCGATCTTGCTTCCAGTGTGCGCATCGAACTCTGGAAGTCAAGCAAATAATTTTCCCAAAAATAAAGCAGACGATTTAACTCAGATCGAAGGAAATTATCAAAATTACCGGAAGAAATCAGTTTACCGATGATGTGAGTTCCGACAGCGGCGGCGACAATAGCCTGAGTAGGGTGAAATGTGGCGGCATGAGGCTGCAAGGGTTTCGAACTCCGACCAACGTGCCGGAGATCTAAATGCTGTAGCGTTGCCCACTCCATTGATTAATTCCTCTCCAATTTCCGATTAATCTTAACCTAATTAACAATAATAATTATTGTTATTTAAACTGTCTATGGAGATCGGGATCCAGATCGAGGAAGGGGATTTTAGCTCATTGATTGAAAAATCTTTTTTGAGCTATTATATTCATCAACAAAGACGACTGATGAACAAAAACGAATTAGAAATGGAGGAAAAAGTCGTGAGGGCTGGTAAAAGATTAAAACCTGTAATTGAAGTCGTGTCTGCCTCGAATATACGAGACATTAGCACCAAATAGCATTGTAAGCGGGAGACACTGGAACGATTTCGGTGCCTTCCTTTGTTATGGGCCAAGCCGCTAACAACGCCGATATTTGTTCCTTTCTTTAATCCACTTCTTTATGGGCCGCACCCTACCGGCCCAATATTTGTTCCTTAACTTTTTCCACTTCCTAATGGAGCACCCAAGGACTGGTGAGGAAATTTGTAAGCCCATCTTGAGTTAATGTAGTTCATTCATCTACTCTTCTGCTTATTGATTACTTTAATCTTAGTGACCAATGGTGCTTGGTTCGCACCTTGGAATCAGAACTATAATCGAAATCATAGACAAAAGTAGGATAATTGGAATTAGATTTGGGTTTGGAGCAAAACTCACCAAATTAAAGGGGTTTGAGGAAAGTAAGATTTTTGTGGTTTAATTTCGATTCCCGTAATCCAAGTAACAATTATCAAGTTTATTTCGATTTCCGATTTCGATATCCTCTTACCAAATAGGCTATAATTTTTCAAGTTCGTTATAATAGGACAATTTAGTTTTTATTTTTAAGTAACTCAGGTGATTTACGCTTTTGTAGTTCACTTGAGAGCTTTTGAAATATGTCAATATAAATGTTATAAAGTATTTGAAATATTACAAAAATAAATTAGTGCAAGGTTGTTGAGAAATGTGATGTCTCCCTGCATAAACACTCAATTAGACATGCAAGCCGAATCTAGGATGAGCTTAATTTGCCAAAAACACTAAAAATAGTCAGAAGTTTCATGTGGACAGTAACTCATATGCTTGTACTTATTCATGCGGTACAGAGCCTGCAGGCATGTCTATGACTAGTGCTTTGCCAGTAATATTCTTTACTTTGTGGTTCTTTTACTGCACTTTCCGAAAAGAGCACTTGATTAAGCAAATATAGTAAATTGTCTTCATGCCCTGAAAATGCAACTTGTTAATTTACTGAGAAAAAATTTCAATATCTTCAATGTTAAAGGGATTTGTTCATTAATCCCCAGTTATTCTATTTCCAGTGAAAAACAAAATGAAATGTGGCATTATTTGCATCATGTAATATACTAGGCTGAGAGAACAAATGATACATATTTAAGCCGATGCGGGGATAAAGTAAAATCTGGTCCATCTATTACCTACTGCTTTGAATTCTCATAAGGTCCGTGTGAAAGTGTTGTATTGCAATCGTAAAAGCTACTGGATTTTGGTTAGGCTCTCCAATCATGAGCACACGAAAGAGAAAAAAATTGACCGATGCTAATCAACTAATCATAACCGTTATATCGTGTCCATATTAGTTGTTATCAATTGCTACACCTACAGTGACCAATTTCACTAGCTACTATCAGTCCTTTTATTCATTTTCCCTCTTTTGGTGCAGGGACAACCTTTCAGTGCAAACTGATAGGTTTGTGCTGGACAAAACAATTTCCAATCATACAAACCATAACAGTTAATAAAATACAATACTTTTTTTTTTCTTGGCTATTTTTGTTTTTATTGATGAAAAGCAACTTCCTGACCTAATAAAAAACTGTTGTTAAAGATTTGACAGTAGTTACTGCTTGCAGAAAGTGGAGTGCAAAAGAACAAAACTTTAATTTCGAATGAAGCTAAAAATTTGTATGGGCATCCATTTGTCCATTTGTCGGACTTCAAGAACGGTTGCCATCTATTCTTATCCAGCTGAATTTATTACAAGAATTTTTCCTTTTTTTAGTGCCACCAATAGGGGGGCTATGTATGTCTTAAGGTTGCTTTTAATGTTGTAGTTGGCTGTATTCATTTCTCATAGCTTATGTGATGCAATGGATTATGACTTCTTTGAAGTTTAAACAGGAAGACATTACTGGAATGTACTGAAATGAGTGTACATTGCTAATAATTTGTGATCATACCCATACCACCCCCACATCTTTCAATCCCATTAAAGCCTATTGACTCCAACATCAACTTTTAATGACTAGAATTCCAGTACATTTGTCTATGCAATGGCTTCTAATGCTGATAATGTCTTACTGAGTTTTATCTACTTCGAAATCTATGAAACTAGCTGCTAAAGCTTTCATTACAGAAACAAAAATCATCTAATCTACTCTACTCCCAAGGGCAGGTGGACAAAAACTGCAGACATGATGCAGAACTTATTGAAGAAGAATTACATGTATGCTAGAGTTAGGATAAAGCCGTAAGGGAAATTTGCATGCCTTTTGCAGGACTGATCTGCATCCGTGTTGCCAAATCCCAGAACAGGAAGATTCATTTCTAAACATAGATGCCCGAAAAAAGTGACGGTGGCCGCACTTTGTATTGTAAAAAAGAGATGATTGTAAACCTTTGAAGACTCAAAGTACTCAATTCAACTAAAGAACTGACCAATTGTACTTGCACCAATGCAAGTATGCAACTTATTAACAACACTTGTCTTATGCTTTTTCCCCCTGTGAATAAGTTGAAATGCCAATTTGGAGCCCAAATTGGCATATCTTAGCATAAAATGAACTTGTTCGAGTCTTATGCTAATATTACTACATAGTGCATAGTCCATCTATTTTTATTTGATATGTCACCTAGTCCATAAAATCAAAGAAAAAGCTGACGAAGATCACTATGGCCTCAATTTCCATAAGTTCTCCGTCTTCGCAGATACTTAGAACCCGATTTCTTCTTTGCTTCAGAGTTGGCCATTTCCTTATTTTATCGTAAAAACATGTTATCAGAATTCAGTAGTCGTCGTGGGAAAAACAAGTACTATTAATACATTAATTCTTGGCGACTGGAAGACCGAAAGAATATACAAAAAGAACATAGAGCTGTAAAGATTAAATGGGAACGGTGACCGTGGAGCCCATGCATGACGCAATGCACATACGGTGGTCCAATCGAATGGTGATACATGGTCTGATAATTATGAATTATGAAGTCAAATTTTTCACAAACTTGTCCGGCTATAAAACAGAATCCCCAGCAAAAAGAAATTACTTGTGCTATTGACAACAGAAAGATAAAAAATCGAAAAAAGAAAATAGATCAAGTGGATATAACTAGGTAAGGATTGTAATAACATTTTCACAAGAGGGAATTGAGAAAAACTGCTCAAAGTGATGCACCAGACTACATGATGGATCCAAATCATCCACAGAAATTTAGACAAGAAAAAACAAGAAAAATAATGGAGCAAATTTCTTCTTTGAAAGACGCAAAAGAGGCCGCAAGTCAAACTTCAAAAAATAAAACCGTGAGTGGGGCTGATATGTCGTCTAACAAAAACAAACAAAAAACTAAAGCTATTTAACCACCCCAATTGAAGTGCATCGGCGAAACCAATGCTTTATTTGTTTTTGTTTGACATTGTTTTTTAAAAATATATTTTTTTAAAATTTTATATACGTTTTTTAATTTTTTTTATTCCACATTAACATTTAATAAGGAGAATTTTTATAACAATTACAATAATATTTTTTAAAAAACACTCCAAAAAATATTCATCTAGACGCAATCTAAAATACCTAAAAAACTATTACTAGTAATAGGGCAATAATCAACCATTCCAACTTGGTTGGGCTGACCACCATAAAGCTTTTAAAGGTAATGTGGAGTGAGAGGTCAAAGTTTCAAACCTGCCTCCCATCAAAATTCCAAATAGGTACATAATGCACCCGTTTGGTTCGATAATAGTTTAGTCTCCATCGGTTTCCTTGGGACTCAGTTGGGCCCCTCTCCTATAGTGTAGGTTAAAAGTAGAATAATATACTGTTGACTATTGACAAAAAAATAGTAATAGGGCAATAATCACATGCACACTCCCCCATAATATACGGTTAATTATTGACAAAAAAAAAATTGTAATACGGCAATAATCACACGCACACTCCTCGCATAGACGCAACTACTATATCCAATTAAAGCTATGACACGTGGCCAAGTAAATAACATAACAAATTCTACAAGGCTTGGTTTATTATATTGCGTACACTACATAAGCATCGGATTCAAAATCTAACTTCTAAAGCAATCAGCCAATTAGGCAGCAAGACGTTCACTTCCCCACTGCCTCTCGCCTAGGAAGCAGCCATTTAGAGTTCAGATAGTGACTAGTAAATTGTACACCATATCTCCTCCTCCTATGTATATTACGGTACTAGTATTCCACCATCTCCTTACGCCACTACCCTTCAAGAATATTCTACTGGAGAGGAGGGAATTTCATTCATTTAGTGAGAATTAATTGTTGCAGTTAAGCCTCGAAAACAAACACCCCAAGCACACAGGCATAAACCCCACTAGGCCACTCCTTGTACGATCTGGCTACTATATATACTACCAGTAATACTAGCTAGAAATAATAGTAATTGTCAGCTAGCCAAAAGCATAGGCTGCAAAGATGCGTAGCATGGCGAGTTCCCCCTCCTCCAAAGGCATCGCCGCCATTGTGGGCGTCGGACCCAACCTTGGCCGTTCCATCGCCCGCAAATTTGCCCACGAAGGCTACACCCTCGCCATCCTTTCCCGTGATCTAGGCTAGTATATAAATAATACTAGATTACCATCAGTGATTATTTGCTTGACATTTTCTTTTGGGCTGCATCTATTATTTGTACAAAGCATCAGCTGTAAAAATATGCATGACAAATTTGATTGAAAAAATGCAGGGAGACTGTCGAGATTCGCGGATGAGATAGCAAGGGATGAAAAGGCGCAAGTGTTTGCGATTCGAATTGATTGCTCGGACACAAAAAGTATAAGGGAGGCATTTGAGGGTGTTCTTTCTTTAGGTTTCGTGGAGGTGTTGGTGTACAATGCATACCATCCCGTGCCTCGGCCTCTTACTAACTTCACGGACATCAGCGTCAATCATTTCGAGAAGTCCGTCGCCGTTTCCTCCGTCGGCGCCTTCCACTGTGCCCAACAGGTCTATTTAATTAATTCTCCTCCACTCTCTAGTCTCTGCGGCTTGTAATTGCTAGTAATTAACTTTTCTTGGTTAAATTTTTCTGGGATTCTATACATGTCCTCAGGTACTTCCAGGCATGGTGGATAGAGGCCGAGGGACAATTCTCTTCACGGGCTGTTTTGCTTCCCTTAATGGAATTGCTGGTTACTCGGAATTATGTAAGAACTGATCCTAATTAAATTAGTAGGGTTTTACTAGTATATACTAATAGGATTAGTTTTGAGTTGTGTCCTCAAGAAAAGTGGATATCATTACTTGGTCGTGGGGATATATGACACGTATGATTCTGTAGATATGTTACTTGATGATCCTTGTACTACTGTAGTTCAGAATTGGTAAATAAAATAGGAATAAAAGATACTAATTTTATCTTAGGTTGTGGAAAGTTTGCATTGAGAGCCTTATCGCAATGTCTGGCAAGAGAGTTTCAACCTCAGGGAATACATGTGGCGCATGTCATCATCGACGGCAACATCGGCGCACCTCGGTTCGTCTGTTTTTCGATATTGCCTACATGCTAGCTAGTTATATTTTGCATACGTATGTTAGAGAAATACTCAACCTACGTTTGTTGATTTCTTTTCTGAAATTTCTAAATGAACAGCCAACTGTGCCATTGATTGTTCGTTTTGCCTTGCCAAGCTTTTTAGATCCCTAATCCTCAAGATTCTAGAATCCTCATAATCATGCTCGTGATTCTTTACTTATGATCTGAGAATTCGTTTGCCTCATTCCGGACTCAAATTGTGATTCTCCTTTTTCTAGGTCCAAGAATTCTCTTTTTTTTTTTTTTAGGAGAAAAGTAAATAGCTACGTGCCTGTTTTTGATTCATCAGAATTTGTACGTCAATACCTTTACTAATGCTGACCAGTCACCACTGTACTTGAACGTATTACCGAAATTGAAGGACTATCGGTTGCTCTTTTATTTTTACCGCATTCTTTTTTCTTTTTCTTTTTTTGAAGTTTTTACCGCATTCTTTTAGCATAACCAAATAAGTTACCTAAAAAATTGTCATCGACAATAAACTAGTAACACTAGTGCTAGTGGAAAAATGCTTCTATGAGTTTGATGAACATGTAAAGTCCCTAGTCCAGTTCAGATTCTTAATGTCATTTTTTGAGTGCCAACTCTAATGTTATCAATCAGGAGTTATTATTTTACATTCACACTTTAATAATTATCTGATTTATTTTAACTGAATTAAGTATGAAGGTAAGGTGACAACTCTTAATTGGTTGGCACCGAGAGAGATAGCACTAAGGATCTGATATGAAGTAAGGCATGCTTTAAAAATTCAATTGAATGGATTCGCAGGGCTGCAACGGCATCAACTTCACAGCAGAGTTCAACGTCGGTTAGGGAACAACAACAGCAGTATATTGGAGGAGGGGACGGGAATATGGACCCAGACGTGCTGGCTCAGACCTATTGGCAATTGCACGTTCAAGACCGGTCCGCTTGGACCCAAGAGATCGACCTTCGTCCCTCAAACTCTAGGTATTTCTGAAAGAGAAAGAAGCGAAGTGTCGACCCTAGTTCTACTGTCTTCCATCAGTTATATCAAACGCATTATTGTCGCTGTTTGAAATCTTAACCTCCTGTCTACTTGCGTCATGCAAGTGTACAAATTTCAAGTTGCAAATGATATGTGCAACTCTGGTGCTTTTTGCTAAAAGAGGGAGCCCAGACTCATAATGTCTGTTTTTCGTGTGAATGTGATGTTTTATGGTAGTACTAGTAGTTAAGTTTCGGTTGATTGTAAATGTAATTATGAAATCATTAATCCATATGATTAATCGGTCGTTTTCGTTTCAATTTCTCTACCAAAAGCGTCTTTTCTCAATATAAAATATCTCCCCGCACTACCCCGTCTCTTCCTCCCTTCCATATGTCCATCCCTTCCCCTAGGGTTTACTCTTTAGTCTTTACTGCTACGTTGCCATTACTGTTTTGGAATGTAAACTCATCGTTTCTAAACGAGTGGACCGGATTAGAAAAGGTCCCAGAACGGGTTCGGTTTTGGAACAGGTTTACATGGACAGAAGATGCCGGCGTGTTCTAATTTTGTACACACAAGGGTTGATGTTGACGGAATCCAATTAGAGTCCTTGATCAGCTCCTCCAAACTGCCCCGTGTCTTTCAATTTTGGGGAATTGAGGCCATTTTTTTTTTTCAAATCTATAATATTATATTTAAAGAAGGAAAAATTTTTATCAAACATATACTATTATATTTGAAGAAGAGAGAATGATTGGTAATATTTAAATTCTTGATTTCTAAGATGAAGGCATAAAACTCTAATCGCTCGATTCTCTGTTTATTCCTAAGCACGATTTGTTAAATTACATGAACTCATTAAATTTGTAAACATGAGTCTCTCTATGTTACATGTTACCAGCCTTTTTTCATTTTTCTTCTCCTCCTCTCTCATTTTTCACATACAAAGATATGCTTGAACCTAAATTAAATCTCAGTATATGGCAAAAAGAAGAATAAGAAAAAGAAAAAGAAAAGGAAAAAGAAAAAGGAAAAAGTGGAACGTCCAAAACTGTAAAGACGACCGCAGATGGAACCCGCAGTTAAAAACAAAAAAATTACTGACGTGTCAACCAGGATATTTCCACAAACAATCATCATGTATGGGTCCGGAGCAACATTCACCGTCGTACGTCACCAAATGCTATTAAGACATATAGCATTACCATGTGGCAGTATAAACATTTACATTTTTTTAGGTTACTAGCGGTCTGGAACCAACTTAAGAGGCTTTGTGAGGGGACTTTTATCGGGAAAAAAAAAAAAAAAAAAAACGTCCATTGTCACGTGATATACTAAAAATAATAATTTATTATTATGTAGTGATAGTAAGTTATATTTTATATTATTTGTTGATGTATAATTAATTTTAATGCATTTCGTAACGCGCGTAGTGCACACTCGACTTTTATCTACTACCTCGAACTACGGTGGTGTCAAGACAGTCTAATCTGAAAGGTTATCTAAAGATTTTTATATCCAGTTTTCCGTTGACACTATTTCAAACATTTTATCTAAATTTCTCTCATTTTAGGTTGTCTGAAAGAAGCATGTATATAGATAAGGCATTCACTGCAGGAGCAAAACACTTCGGTAGATAATATACAATCTTCAAGCAAATTCATATTCTACCTGCTTCTTGTACAGAAGAAAGCCAACTGTAACATTCAGGGCGCAAACATGCCGAAATCCTACCCTCTGCGTCTGCTTGAGTACGGCAATGGCTGAAGAGTTCCATGGCCATGGGTGTTTGTCGACTCAGGCAAGTATATATGATTTCTCCGTTCAGTTCCAGTGGGTTGGCCTCCATGGTGATGAAGGCCATGGTTACCAAATTCTTGGCGTGCTGAGGAATGCCCAAAGAAGGGATCCGAGTTAGTGGCTAACGTTGGCCAATTGCTCGTAGATGCAGGACTGCAGTCTAGATAAAAGAAATGTGATGTTTCCTGGTGACGTTGCTTTGACTGAGGTGGGTTGAAGTTCTGGGGATGATAAGCACATGGCTGAAATGAAGATTCTCCAACATCAGGGTGATGGATTACATTTCGATGCCTGGTGTGACATGAAGGGGCACTAGACTTTCTTGTTTCTTTCAGAACTGACTGCCCAAATGGAGGAACTTTTGGATGGAAATAATTTGACTTATATTTCACTGATGGGGCATTCCCATGTCCAACAGACCTCTCTCCCTCCATCGCTGTTTGCAAACTCCCTTTAGATGAATTTGAATCCAACAAATGCTTTGCTCGCTTGGCTACCGATTGCCCAATAAAAATTTTAAAAGCACAGATATATAATCCACAAATTATAAGTGAGGCATTCATCCGCAGTCCCCTGCAGCAATGACCAAATAAAGTTGCTTTTATAAATACCTTGATTTTTTGAGGATTTCTTCCATGTCCTCTTCAGAACTGCTTTTGTCCTTCGGACTTCTCTATTATGTCTTGCTGCTGCCCCCCTTTTGTGTTTCTCGGCTAGAACTTTTGATCTTTCTTTTTCATTCTTCCAGGGCTATTGAACAATAAAACAAAATCATCAAGTCAATAGTATTTGCTAAATAGAAAGCAACAATATTCCTCTGATACTAAATACATATTTATCAGATAATCACCTGTCTGAAAGTCTTCATTTTATAGAGGTTACGGCCTTTCACAAGTAAAGGGACCAATGGATGTAATTTCTTAAGGCCCTTACTCCATAGCACTTCAACCTTCAGAAAACAATGAATCTCTAAGCACCCATCACAAGTGAAAAGACTACATCAGCATCATAAAAATTTCAACGTGTGCAATCAACAACCAAAATGCAATAGAAAATTCATGTAGTAAAATCTGTCCTAAGTGCATGGTAAAATTCACAGCTTACAAATTCACGTAGTAAATCTGTCCTAAGTACATGGTAAAATTCACTGCTTACAAACAATAAAATCTCCTAATGATGAAAGCATTATAGTGCAAACCAAAAAAAACAAAAGGGTTCATCTAAGTGACCGCAACATATATCTTATTTTTCACGTTTTAGCCTTACAGCCTTACTGTGAAAGTATGCTGTTGTTTAGCAGCACCATAACTTTCCTTAACTATCCTACCAGCAACAGTTCTCCTCCCCAAAAGGCTTCCACTCCTGATCACTTTGTCAAAGCTGTTCAAGATCAAATAATGAAATAGAACTAAATACAAACTATCACCAAAGGAGCATGGAAGCTTCAAACATCACATAAACACTGAAAGTGAGACTCGTGATTACTTTTTATATACTTTCTGGGTGAACAAAACCACATCTCCCTTGCATACATCACCTGCACATGCAAAAAAAATGCTTTAACTTCTCAAGGGGCTGGAAAAAAAAAGAGGAAAAAAATGTAAAGTGCAGCAAGCGGATGAATTATTGTAGCAAAGAGAATATACCAGTACAGTCAATGGACAATGAAGATCTTGGATATACCGTCTCACCATTTCCATCTTTTAGTCTAAGGTGTACAAGTCAAACAAAATTATCACATTAAATTAGAAAACAAGAAAAGTAGAAAGAATCAAAAGACAAGAAGCTTCAAAATCACAATACCATTGTTAATATGTATAACCATCCCACAAAAGGGAGAAAAAAAAAAAAAAAAGGAACAAAAGAACCAAAAAACACTTCTTGCTTCAGCTAAGCCAAGTATCAATTAATGTAGCAACTCTCTCCATTTTCTTAGTACAAAAAGATAAAGCTAACAATTAGATCTCAAAGCATTATGTCTGGCAATAATGACCACATAATTCCCAAATGAAAAACTTATACCGGCAAGACTTCACTAATAATTAAGTTTTGACCATACAACACAATTACATGTACTTGGTACATCTAATACAGCAATTCATGTAAATGCAAATTCAAAGTAGTACAAACTACTAACCTCCAGTGCTCCTTGATTCTCTGCATGCATTCTGCCTTGGTCCCAGATAATCTTAACCCATGTCTCCTAAGATATGCTTTACATTCCATCAAATTTAATTCATCAAGATCACTACATTCTGCATTATCACATAAAATCAACTTTCATAAAATTGACCTATGCTAAACAATTAGTTGCGATCAATCCCTAAATTAAATAAAATTTAAATTTCTCCAAAGAGCAAACAAAAGCTAACCGTGAAGTAGGTGTATAACTCGATTGGACATGAACTCCTCATCATTTCCTTCATTTTCCTCGCCATCATGATCATCCCTTTCATCATCATCACTATATAAAATAGAGATGAAGGTTTTTAAATTGATTTAAGTAATAGTACTGCAAAATTGAATTAATTAAAACGATAAGAGATTGGTACCGACGAAGTATTGGAGTTAATCTCTTCTACTGTACTGAAGTCGCTGCTGAAGGGATCGGAGTCTTCTTCCGATTCGGATTGTGAATCTTCTGTCGACGCCGGCGACGACGAGGACGACGACGATGAGGAGGAGATTGGAATTACAGGCCGTTTTCTAGGGACCCACCTCTCGCTCCTAGGCATTTTGGAACTTTAATTTGTTGATAGTGGTGTCAGAGACGAGGCTCTTTTACTCATTAACAACATGTGAAGGCGTTGTCTGGTCAATTGACTGAGAACTGCGCCTTTATGCGAAGGTATCATGGCGCAGTCCACTTAATTTTATATTTTCTTTTTTTTCAAAGAAAAAAGAACAAGAAGGAAATAAATGTGTTTTTTCTTTTTTTGATAAATCTTATACTATTACAACGGAGGAAGAGAATTGCTGTTAATGGAATTCAAACCCCGGACCTCTGAGGTGAAGTTATAGAGGTCTAACTGCTTAACCCTCTATTCGTTCCCGAAATAAATGTGTTGTTCCTCTTGTTTTATAGCTGCGGAAATTGGATGAAATTACCAAGAATCATTAAGCCCTATTTGGGAGTTTGGAGGAAATGAAATGGATGTTTTTTTTTTGTGTTTTTTAAAAAATATTACTGTAATTGTTTTAAAGATTATTTTGGTGAATGTGTATGTGAGATAAAAAGGTAGTTTAAAAATGTGTATAAAATTTTTAAAAAATATGTTTTAAAAAATACTATGAAAGAAACAAAGCCAAAATTATCAGGGATTTTAAGAATTAATTAAGTTTGAGGACTTTTTCGCCAAGCACCTTAAAAAGGCTGTAACTGGGCTAACGCCCCACTTTTGGTTTCTGTGTTGTGGGCCCATGACCCAACATAGCACAGGCGGGAAAAAACAAATAAAAAGAAAAAAGTTATTGCACTGGTATAAGAGGGCTTGAATCTTGAATTGCTTGGTTTCCGCCCGGCACTTTTCCACCTCTTCGTCTTTTTTCTTTCTTCTTTAACGTCATTCGCAATATCATATCCTTCCAACAACTTATTACGAGAAAAAAGTTTTTTATTTTTCTTTTTCCTTTTTCTGGGGCGGTGAAAAGCGTTGTCGAGGAGAGTAGTAAGAAGCTAAAGACAGAAAGGCTCAATATCCAATCAAAGTTATGCACCGCTAGACATTAATATGTAGTGTACATCAATTTTGAAATTACAAATCACTTTTGAAAAGATTGGGGCATGTTTGATTTAGGGGAATCAAAAAGGAAAATATGCATTATAAGTGATAATATTCATTGTTGATATTTGTAGAACAACTATAACTATCATTTAATAAGAATAATAGTAATTAATTAAGATGTTAATGATTCTCTCAAAATATTATTCTATCAAACTATTAAACCCTTATGATTAAGCGCAAAAACACCCCCACTTAAAAAACACATATTTTTTAAGTTACCCATCCAATATTATATATATATATATATATATCTCTCTCTCTCTCTCTAGTTTGCCTTTTGATTTTGAATATTTTTTATTAGTATTTTATAAAAATTTTTGTAAAAATTATTTTTAATAAATTTTTTTACATTCAATCTTTTTATAAAAATTTGAATTTAAATTTAAAAATACATAATACTCTCTATTAATACAATAAAAATAATTTTTTTAAGGTTATCATTTGCATAAAACTCAAATTAGAGCATAGCTATGTTTAAAATTGAAGAAGTCTTTTTAGAATTTTTTTTAAAAAGATACAAAATAAAAAATCTAAAATGTATATATCATAAATAAAAGATTTCAAAATTTTAAAATTTACTTGAAAGTCATTTTAGTAAACCAAACAAGTATTTTTATAATAATACCTATTTCATTATTAAACTAAACATGTTGGGAGATTTATTAAAACCCATATTCATAGTATGATTAATGATACCTATAGTGATATTGATTGAAAATTTTGAGCCAATTGGCCCTTAATTTTAAGAAACAGAAGATGGAGGAAAACAGCAAACTTAGAAGAGAAATTTCTTGATTAGAAGGACTAAGGAGCAAGAGAAGGTACAGGCAATCAAACATGTCAAGAGTTATCCGGTATGTTAGTACAAGAGGTTGCGCTCGGAACCAGCTGAGAAATGCTCTCCATCTATAAAATTAAGTATGAAATTAACAGCTTACCCAAAAAAAAAAAAGTATGAAATTAACTACGGCTTTACAGTGGGAAACCTATATTGCATGTTCCTGGCACGGTAATCACAATTCTGATCCTCCGAAAAATATCACGGATGTGAATAAGTCTCCGCTATTAACTAGCTACCAATCCCAAAATCCAATCTCGTAGCGACCTATTTGTAAGGGGGAGCAGCGGACAATGTGTGTAAAATGATCTCAATCAACACTTTTGTCAGCTGTTTAATTTGCCAAAAGATTGCCGGCTATGTGGTGTATCAGGGTACCTATAACTGTCATTGAACTTTAGGAAGAGATCGGCTAGACACACCATGTAGCAATTTTACAAATCCCAGAAAACTAAGCTTTCCATCAGTGTGCCTAATCCAATCATGGAGAACAGCATGAACGGGAACAGAAGGGCCGAGGCCAAGTTCCTGAAACAAGGACTTTAAAGTGTTACACTGCAATGATTAGATTGTCATCAAAATTTATCTGCCCTGGAAAAACACATTTGGGATCGGGAGTAGCAATTCCACTAAAACATATTTCAAATTGAACAATAGGAAAAGTATAATTACCGAAGCCAATTCCTCAATCGTAATGGCTCTGTTTCCATCCTTCTCAAAAAGTTCATACGCACAGCGAGCATGCTGCTCCCATCGATCAAGTGCCTCAAGCTGATGGACGCTTAATACAGCCGCACAGAACTCTTCAAAATCCATCCTTCTGTACTGAAGTGCAGTAAGCTGATGGATAAAAAGTAAGTTTGTTTAGCAGAAGAAACTTCAATGCAATTAGGAATTTCATACTTAAAATAATTATACGTACTGATCCAAGAAAATCATGGATACGAGAATCCTTCATAGCTTCAGTTGCATTTTTCAGCAAGACCTGAAAGAATATGATTTTAAAGGAATTCATGACCCTAAATTGAGGTTCAATTATAGAAGCAAACAGAAACATTAACTTTATGCAAATAACTAACCACTTTGATGTTTTCCAAGCTTATGGTGCCATTTTTGTTTGGTTCCAGCAGCGCAAATTGCTCTTTCAAATAAAATAGCTCATCTACAGTTAAAGTCTTAGATAAAGCCTGCCAAAGTTAAGAGCACATGGGTCAAGGAACCAGAAGAAGAAAAAGAGAAAACACCACTAAAATCAACCTAAAAAATGGATAGGCAAACTGTTTGTTGCAAAAGATCATGAAGCTAAATAAATATGAACAAAGAACAGTATCAGAAGAATGCTGACGAGGACACCTTTTCAAGTACTATCATCTTGCAACTATAGTAGCAAAACCGCAAACACCTACTAGCTGCTATAACGGAACTTTCATATTAGCATAAGGCTTACTTTGAAATGAAGGATGAGGTGGGAGGTAAACAATTCCTTTCACATATTAACTATTGAGATGCCTAGCACTCAAAAGCCACACATCCAATTTACAACCTAGTACAGAATGATTCACTCAATCCTTCCCTCAACCAGTTATTGAAATGAATACCCAAGAAATTAGCAATGCCAAAGGCAAGAGCTTTTTACCAAACCAAATGGTACGTATCAGAGACCAACCAATTATCATTGACACAACTGTGGCGTCAAACAAGATACATAATTTTAGAGGACCCGAATCAATTTTCTTGTCTCTCAAACAACTAAAAAGAGAGGCATACAGTATAAACACTCCGAGGAAAAGGAAGCACCAATATTTCAAGAATAAAATATATGACATAAAAATTTTGCAAATACATACCCGCAAGGCAGCTTTGCGAAGTGCAGATGACCGCATATAAGCCTTCATGAGCTTGAATATTAGTATATCCAGCGGTACCTTTACTTCATTACCATTTTTAATCCATGGATGACCTGAAGTAGAGAATTTCAAGAGGACATGAAAATGAAAAAACACAAAAAATTAGATTAGTAACAAATATGATGTGTATCTTTGATATGGTACAGAAGGCTCACTTAAGGCTTGTGCTGCAGTGATTCTTTTGCGTGGATCCTTATTTAGCAAATGTTTTACAAAGTCTTTTGCCTCAGAAGAGAGAGCAGGCCAAGGTTGTTCTTCAAAATTTGGATCAGCCTTTAGAACAGTTCTAAAAATCCCTGATTCAGTTCGAGCCCAAAAGGGTCGGCTGCCGCACAGAAGAATATATGCTATAACTCCAATACTCCACACATCAGCCTCTGTACTATATGATCTATGAAGAACTTCAGGAGCAACATAGTATGCACTGCCAACGATGTCATTAAGCCTTTCGTCTGAGAAGCAATTATTTATTCAACTAAACAATTAATTTTCCAGAGTTTCTCTAAAAGATACAGATATTAAACATTAACAAGACTAGGGACGAAGAAAAAACCTAGCTTCACGAAATCTGACAATCCAAAATCTATGGCTTTCAGTTGCGAATTCTCATCCTTCGAAGTGAACAAGAAGTTCTGATGCAGCATTATGCTATAGTTAGACAAGAATGTGGTATAGAAACAGTATATGGCAGGGAGAATAATAAGGTGGCATATCTGCTTTGATAAGCAGAGATATATTGCATTCCAGAAAAGTAACACTTTTCGTCTTGACATTTATGTTTAATTTGACTTTTGTAAAAGCCTACCTTGATGAGCCAAAAGTTCAGTTATGAAAGTTCAACAACCGATTTAGTCTTATTACAATTACTAAATTTAACTCAACCTACTGTTAACACTTTATACTGAAAACAGGGGATGATAGCACTAATTGGCAAGGATAGCCAGAGAACAAAACAAAAAAGTGTAATTCAAGCATAAGCAGTTCAGATACAAAAGGTCTCCCACCTCGGGTTTAAGATCCCGGTGCACCACACCCTGCAGATGACAAAATGCAACAACGTTCAGAATCTGTATCATCACAGCCTTTGCATCATCTTCTGCATATTTCCCGCCCCTGCAGAAAAGCAAAGCTCCTTTTATCATAGATTTCCCTTCAACAATATGTTTTCTCAACACCATCAGAAACTTAAAGGCACCAAAGTTCACAATTTCTTTAATCATACTGAAACATATGAATTACCTTGAAAGTATTCTATCCAAAAGCTCCCCTCCTTCACAAAGCCTGCAAAAAGCATGATAACTAATTTCAGTACTGTCAAAAGGTTTGACATAATAAAATGAATGCACAAGTTTGTGTGCATAAGAACGAAAATTGGCAAAAAACAAAATGAGATGAAACCCCAAAAGTCATAACATGTACAAAGTTACTGCCAACAAAATTAGGCCCAAAAGTCTCCTATATGATACATACACAGACATAGAGGTAAAGAAATATGACGGGCTTCAAACTAAATTATCAGATCTTACTCCATAACAATGAAGACGTTGTCATGGTCTTCATATGCATCATAAAATTGTACCAGATTGCTATGTCCTGTTAAAGCTCTCAATATCTTCACCTCCCTTCTCACGTCTTCAATGGCTATAGCAGTGGTCATCTAGTTCAAGAGAAAGAAAAGGAATACTTGCTGTAAAGAAAATTCAATAACCAAACTTCACCAGCAAACATTAAAAACGAAGAAGAAGAAGAACAATGCAAAATGTGGAAGAGTATTACAACTCATCCACATACTGAGCACATCCTCCCAAAACACACAAGCAGATACTTTTAAGCATTCTAACAAAGTACAAGTCACCAACTTCTCTGCATTCAACCAAATGGGAATATACACAGAAATATAACGATCCAGACATTACATCCAGCTAATTCCTTGCACGGATCATGAAATCCCAAGTCAAGCCTACTTCACATGCCATAACCAAAATGTTACCATCCATGGATTTTTCCTAAAGTCCAACTTAATCATGAAAGCTTGCCAAAAGATTAGTGCAAGCATCGGTGCATAGAATACAATCATGAAAAATCTCGGCTTCAATATGATTATTATTCGTGAAAAAAAAGAATAGCAAAAAAGGAAAAGAATCTTCCTATTTACTGCATGTGAAAATAGCAGAGCAAACACATAAAACAAAGTTAAACAGCTAACTCTACCAGAGACTTAAAATTGGAATAACAATAGAATAACTTCATTCCATATCACCCCCAATCCATACCACTCACTGTAAGTATACTGTTGCTATTTCAAGACCAACCAAATAACAAAATTCACTATTTCACCGTTTCAAAGAAAATCGCAAGCTTTTTTCCTCCTTACCTTTCTTTTCCATAATTGGAAAAACCAATATAATACCATTGTTCCAACTAAAATCCAATATACTTAGAAGTTCCAACACGACAAAATAATTCCAAAAAGGACAAATTTACACTTCCAAACATGACCTTTTTCTGTTTCCTACTCTACCTTTTTCACAGATCTGATTTCTGAAAACTCAATAACCATTGAGCTATGAGTCAATCCAGATTACCACTCCTTCACACACATAGATCACACCCAACCCAAAAAAAAAAAAAAAAAAACCCGCAAAATATAGCTTAACTAAATGCTAAATTTCAGTAAAAGTAGAATTAAGATTCCAAAAAATGCCAGACCTTGACTTTTGGGATGACTTTAACAGCGACCTCTTGACCCTTAAGCTCCCCTTTCTTAAATTTAGCTCTACAAGTATACCCAAAATGCCCTCTTCCCACTTCTTCCCCCAGCTCATACTTACTCCCAAAATGCTTGGAGAACCCAAAGCTTTTATCAAGCGCTGCCAACCCCTCCGATTCATTTCCCTCCGGTATGGGTGCCTCGTTCGGCTTCACCGAGCCATGCCTCTTAGCTAACAAGGCCTTAATGTGCTTCGCCGGAGACGGCGGCGGGAACGGCAGCTTAAAAAACCTCCCTGGTGTCGAATTGGCAGAAGATCTGGCGGGAGACTTCTTTGAGAACAGATAATGCGCCGGACTAGGACTGTAGAATGGGAAAAACGGAGACTTTTTACAGGTTTCCGCGTCGGATTTCTTGCTTTCTTGCTGGTTGCTGGAGTTTCCGCCGTTATTCTCGACCTGGACAGAATAATTCTTCTTAATTGGAAGAGGGATTTGTTTGGAATCGTGATCAAGATTGGGTTCAGGGGAAGGTTTGGAAGTGCAAGCACCCATTCTGAATTTGGGAGTTTTATTGGATCAAAATTTACCGCTAATAGTTGAGACCAAACGCAACCCTATATAAAATGCTTAGTTCGGAGCTGAACCCATTGCCAGTTGAAGATTAAATTGAAGCAATTATACTTTCCTTCTTTTTTTTTTTTTTTTTTTTTGGGAGGGAAGATTTGGACTTTGTCTTTGGTGCAGAGAGAGAGAGAACAGAGAGGAGAGATCTGTGAGCGAGTCCAAAAGAACAGAAGTTGATAAAAAGAAACCACGGTCGAAAAAGAAATTTGCTAAGCAAAGGGAAATTGCACAAATAGTCTCTCGTATCTACAATTTAATATTTTTACTCCGTCGTATTAGTATTTAAAAATAATTCATATTCACTTGTACTTTTACCCCAAGAAAATCTGTATTCAATTGTAATATATTTATAATGTAATATTTGGTCCTAGATCCCAATTGGACTACTTATATAAACTTACAAAACACCATCACTATGTGCTGATGATCAACTATTTTTATAATCTCACACCACAATATGTTACATGTTAATAAATCAATGTGCTAAAGTAGAAATATACAGTATACGGTTTTTTTTTTGGCAAAAAAAAAATGAAAAGTATGTATCTATCATTATATTCTAATTGAGATATGCTTGTAACTAATTTCTACAAATTATATACTCAAAAATTAACGTATAACATTTTCTTTCTAATTAATCAACGCACGGTGCCAACATAAGTTTATCTAGAAAAAAGTGGTTGTAACTGAATTTGGTCCAAAACGTTGCATTTGAATATCTATTAGACCCGAATGCCTTTTTCTTTAGAGTAAATGGTTAAAAAGTGATAAAATCATAAATGTCAAGGACTAGTTATGCAATTTCTCTTAATTGTGTCCACAAAATTAGTTTAAAAGAAATTCGGATTAGCGTTCCGCAAGCGAGCGAGACGAGAAATTTTTTTTGTTTTTGTTTTAATTCGTGAGGGTGGACTGAAGGTGGGCCAGGTTGGTACAGTAGAAGTCCACGTGGCGGAAAAGCAAAAATAATGGGACTGATTTTGGCGATTGATTTGATTAGACTTCCTTTCTTTTTTTGGTTAGAGGGGATCAGTGATTATTGATTCTAGAACAGGGTGGGGCATGGGTTTAATGTTAATTCGTCGTTAAACAGATTAATTAGTTGGTGAGAAAGATGAGACGAAATCAAAAGCTGGTTGATAAGACGAAATTAACCTTAATCTTTGTACTACGAAAACAAAAGACATTTGTCAGATTGTCTCGTAGTATCTTGGCTGTACTGTGGATTAAGGCCGAAACAAAATGTGAGGAAATAATAGAAAATTCTTTTGTCCTCGTGTTCAATAGTTGAGTAGACCGCAACCCGCCAGGAATATTCACTTCGTGGTTGTTTTTGAGTTATTTTTTATAAAATTGTAATAATTTTAAAGATTTTTCATAATTAATATATATGAGATAAAAAAATAATTGAATAACATGTTTAAAATTATTTTTTTTTATAAAATAACACCTTACAAACAGATTCCAAATATTTAATGCGCAACATTTTTGGTTTTAGTCTCTCTCATCCACTCTGGCTAGTTCATCATCTGGAAGGGATTAAAAACAGCAACTACCTTGAATTCATGGGCTTGATTTGGGAATTTCAGACAAACTGAATTTTGAATTAGTTTCATTTGTCAATTGTTTTTAATTGATATTGTAAGTACAGTGTTCTAAATTTTTCTTGAACTTGATTACATATTTTAATCTGATACTACGAATTTTAAGGTTCATCATGCAAAACTTAATTGATTAAGTCTGAAACTACGAATTTTAAGCTTCATCATACAGTGTACTAAGTCCATCTTTTGTTTGAATGAATGCATCAAAATCACCAACATTAACTTGCAAATTAAGTTTCGGGTCTTGTAATGACCAATTAGTATGGTTGAACATGTGTTAAGGAATGAATATAGCTTATAAACTTCTGATGCAAGTTTTTGTCTAATTAGTGAGTAACAATGCGGGAAGAATATTCCCCCAAGCTTTAGATTCACCGACAAAATCAATTAAAATTAGTTTTTTTGATTCCATTAAAGTTGACCTAGCTCAAATTTGCTTATAAAAATGGTTACTGTCACTCCACAAATATTCATCCAACTAGCCCCTATTCTTTAATGTCTCCAAAATCTTCAAGTGACCGGCTAGCTAACCTTCTCCTTAATCGGGTCTAAAATATAATATATATGTTTAAAGGACTTTCAGAGCTCTTTCTTGATCAAGAGCGGTACAATACTGGAATGGTCACTTCTAAAGGAAGAAACTCGTAAAAAGAATTTCCATATTTTGGTAAGAAATGCATAGTTAATTCATATTTTTGAGATTAAAAGCCAAATATATACTTTATCTTTGGAGTATTTTAATAAAAATCCAAATAATTCAAAACTATTAATGATTTTTCAGTTACAATTTTGAAATTTTCATAAATGTTCACATTTGACTACATAATTGTGGAATATTTGTAACAACAGTAATGGCTATATTATATCCATTTAATCGTCACGTAATAAGTGTGGTCAAATATATTTGTAATTGAAAATTTCGGTTAATGTTTGCCTTTAATTCTATATTTATTCTACCTAGTTCTCTAATAATTATATTTAATTCTATTATTATAACTTGTTTAGCTTATACATCTTCTCCTAATTTCCAAAACTATAGTTTTGGACAGAAATATGTTGTGTAGGGAAGCTTCTAATTAGCGAATTGTTTTAAAGAGAACCTATTATACGTGTCCCCAACCTTGCAAGACTTCTTAGTAATTGTCAAGTTTGTGATCGTCAACCTTGAGTGGTACTAAAATTTTTACATTTTTAATGTGATATTGAGGTAAGATATTTCTAGTTTATATTTGAATTAATCTTAACTTGACAAGTCAATTTTTATTTTTTTATTATTATATGGTATTGAACAACATTTATTAACGAGAAAATTGTAATTTTGGTACCAAATGATTGGGAGATTAGTAGTTTCAGTTACTAAAGTTTGAATAAACACAAATTTAGTTACCAAATGTTTCAATTTTTTGCACATTTAGTCATATTGACCAGTTTTCTCAAAATCTTATCAAAATCTGGCCACGTGAAACTCACATGAGTTTTAAAAAATAATTAAAAAAGAAAAAAATAATTGCCATAATTTATAATTAAAGACACACACATGAATGCACTATCCAAGCTAATTTTTTTTAGTTTTATCTGCTTATCTATCATTTATGAACTCAAATTAGCACCTTTAATTACAAATTATGACAATTAAAATTTTTTTTAATCTAATTCTTTTTGAAAATTTTTGTAATCCGATACATGAGTATTAGGTGACCAGATTCCAAAAAGACTTTTGTAAAACTGGTCAATAGGACTAAAAATGCTGAAAATTTAAAACATTTGGCACTAGATTTGCTTTGGTCTAAACTTTAGGAATTGAAACTGTTGATCTCTAAACATTTGGTACCAAAATTACAATTTTATCTTTATTAACCGTGTTGAAGTTTGACATAAGTTCAAATTGTGACGAGACACAATACACACTTTCTAATCTTTTTTCACTGGCCCAATAAAAAAATAAAAGGAAAAAAAAGCTATGGAAAAAAATACGTATTGCGGTAATTGCAGAAAAAGGGGAACGCATGAAAATTATCATACACGGTTTCCTTCTCTTAGCTTTTACCATGAATCTATGTACAGAGAAGAACTAGGCCACGTATAAAAAAAAGTTGGAGAAACGTGTTAGTCTAATATCTTGATCCTACACACATTAAAAATTAAAGGGTTGTTGAATACTTCATCCGCATGCCATCATCGCTGGGGTGCCGAAAAATCCGAACCAATCAATAACAAAATCCCCCCGATGATGCAGCTGAATTATTGCATTTGAGTAAAGTTTCAACGAGCAACATAGCTCATTGCATACACAAGAAGTGCAACAATTTCAAACATATCACGTGAGACATGATGCTCTATTTTAATGTCACCCCCTAGCTTGATTTTTATTATATCTTATGAAATTACTATTAAATATTTCTGAGTGAAAGTAGTGATTCGTCATGATGAAATTGTCATTATCCGTGGCGCAATAACTATTGTGGGGAGAGACCAACTTGGACCTAACAATGAACCTCAGCCCCCCTAGGCCCTTTTGTTTTCTTGAACGAGGTACACGGGGAGGAGGGAGAGAACTGAGAGGAGGGAGGGGCGGGGGAAGTTCGGTTTTGGGTACTCAATTGCGTTTCCAGGCAATGTCAAAAGCTGTTTGCCATGACTTGTGGGAAGTGGCAAACCACACGAATTGATCTTCTACCACCATTCCTTCCTTCATTATCGCACTAAAATTGGTGATGGGAAATGGCGAGATGTCAAATGGTAATCCCTAATAAATCCTTTACTAAACAATTAAATTCTTGTTAGTTCAATCATATTCATCCAACTCTCACTTCTTTTCCCTTAATATATCTTCTTTATTGATTTACAAGTTCTGTCGAGCGAGACAACAGGAGGGTTCCGTCATCATAAAAGTAAGACTTGTTCTCTTTTTTCTGGACAGGATTGAAAAAGTAGCTTCGTGTCCATCTTTTTGGTTTCTTCTTTTTATATTTGAAGGCAATTAATATGCTGACTTGAAAACATGGGATTTTATCTGGTTGACAATTGACATCCTCCTTTTTGTCTTCTTTTATGGGGGGCCGGGCCGAATAATAGAAGTACAGAATGAGAATCTAAATTCTAACCATTGAAAATACTAGTACTATTTCATTTCCAATTCTATTCACATATAAGTGGGCAATAATTAAATAGGTTACCGGCCTTTCCAGCATTTATCTTCTTTTATTGTCCAACTTGGATCCTATGAGTAGTTCCAATATAATGTAAATCCACTAACAGGTCAAAAGCATCAAGTTCCCCGAATAAAGTTAAGACGTAAAAATTCTCCCCCAGAAACTTACCAAGTTCTTCTTTATAAAGGAATTGAAGTTGAATAATAGTAATAAATATCAACCAAAAGAATGAAAATTAAAAGCTATCCCCATCTTGAAAAGTGAAAGCTCTTTCAGTATCCTAATATGCAGAACCATTCTTAATGAATCTGATAAAAACTAAAAAATTTAATGACTGTGGACTGGCATGTTTCATGAAAGACACCCTGCTTCCACAAGAACATGTTTTGCTTAATGGTATGGTTGGTTAAAGGAGTCCCATAAAATAAGCCATTGCTGCGCGACAGTTTTTTCATTCGATTCTTGTTGATATTTCACTTTCTCAATTTTTATCAATTTAATCGTATTCAACTTTGGTCCATTTTATACCAAAACATATCTCATGTAAGCCTAGCCGCCCCATTGCTAGCAGCATCAACCAAGCAGACCACTATCCAAACAAGTTCCAAATTCTATTAGAATGAAGAAGCCCTCTTTAAAGGACTTGCAGGATCTGGTGGTTGTTCCACCATTCACTAATTGGCTTCCGGTTTCAAGTTATTGCATGTTCAGGCCTTAAAAGTTCTGCTGACAGGCAAAAATTGCAAAGGCAATATGACAGCTGCCGACTGCCATGCTGATACGTATCACAAGTTGCAACATTATCAAACTTAAAGAATCTAACAAACCATAGGGGTTGAACCAATTCGAATGTTTCAGAAATTTTTAATGGTGAAAAGGGGCATGTCCCCAACAAAATTCCAGGTTTGTCAATGTCAAGTATGGTTTGTCCCCACTCCCCACCAAAACCAAACCCCAAAAAGCCAGTCTGGTTAAGGTGACTAACATCTTCTAGCCTTTAATGATCCACTCATCCTCATCAGACGACTGAAATACCTTGGCAGATGTAGTGTCTATGAAGTGCTCTTGTAACACCTCCATGACGTGGATGACAACAACTGCTCGCTTCCCTGCGATTAATTGTTCAGATTTTTCTTTAACCATTGTGATTTTGAGTCTTCTAATACCTATATGCGTATTTGCAATTTGCAAACCTTTGAATTATAGTTACAAGTGCTTGTTATAGTTACAAGTAATTGAATAATTTTTCCTTGAAACAAAAAACGCAAGTTACAGATAATACAATTATCTAAAGGGTGAACCTCGTTATTGCATGGTGAGATTTAGATTTAGGTATATGAAGTCATGAGAAAAAGATAGAGACATCAGTTGAGCCAAAAAATTGATATTGGTTTCTCTGCTGATTCCGAAGGCACCTAAAAGGAAACTATGCATCTCTACTGAGTTCTAGTCTGACATGAGATCATTCTCCCTCTGAGTAGCACGCCAGCAGAGATGAAAATTAGGGCATTCTTTCTTGTAGCTTAAATTCACCTGCACCTATTAAAAATCCTGAGATTGATATGTTATCGAATGGATGATAAGCTTGACCACAAATCGATGCTAGGACTGCGACGGGTCAAAACACCAGGATCCAGCTCTTTCCAAGACAGCTGATTAGCCCAAACCGTAATTTCGAAGAAAATACTTCTTTCTTTTTCAACCTGTGTTTGGACTTGTTGAAATTCAGTTCCCACTTCACAATTTGTGCTGGCCAATATTTTTCACTTTGGGCTATACTTGTTTTTTGGGCTGTACTTCATCAGGTTGTCTACAGTAGGGTCTCAAAAATAGAAGCCCAGAAAATCTTCAGATGATCAATAATTCAACAATAGGACCAACGGATATTGGTAGCGCTTGCATGATTGCATCTCTTATCCATGAGATTCCGTTCAAAACCTATGGGAATGGAAAGAACAATAATGGGAGTGTTTTTGCAAGAAACATGACAAAAACACTCCCGGCTCGAATAGGATTAGGATTAATCGCAAACTGTTAAACGGATATGGATACTTGTGGTTTATAAAAAAATAATAATAATTCAACAACGTGAGGACGAATTTAAAAGAACGGTTAAGTGACGTGCAGAAATTAATTTGTGGGAACAAATGGGAATTGCCAGACCTGAAAAGTATGAATTGCCACAGGCAAATGGTCAAGTGGGAACCGAAAGAGAACAGCTTTCCTTTGTTGTTGACCAATGGGTATTTTTTTTATATATAAAATCGAATTACATGTATTCAACATCATTTTAATGGTTAAATCAAAGAAGGAATTGGAAGATTCAAGGGAAATCTGCTGTGTTCCTTCCACAGATTTCGTATGGGCTTTCATCGAGGAAAGCAGGCTTGATAGGTCTAAGTTTTTCCATGTAGCACTTTGTTGATCGGGCCATCGATTACACGTCGTCATAGGCTCTAATCGGCTCTTGTTACGTCAGAAAATTAATGGAAGTTCTATTCTATTGGGTGTCAAATAAGAAAGATTCATTAAATATTTTCTAAATACTACATATTATAAAACTATTCCGTTCTTATATCTAATATTCCGCACCCGGGGGGGGGGGGGGGGGTTTGGGTGTTGATTTTTTTTTTTTGAATTAAGGGGAAATGGGGTGTTGAATTGTAATAGAAAACTATATATAATATATGGCATAGGTTTTGAGTCTCCTTTGCTCTCTTACTCATCCTGGGAAACTAATGTAAAATCAATGATGAGATTGAGGAAGATGTAATTATCGGCTTGTAAGTCATTCATGACTCCTTAAATGATGAATAGAATTATATAGTTATTATCAAAAAATATTTAGAGTTCACATTATGTGAGCTCAATTGTTTATTAATATAAAAGAATCTAACTGAGTTGAACATAAACAATCTTTTATCAAATTGAGCTCAATTAAATTGAGAACCTCGTATATAAATTTTAAATTTTATACTTATCAAGCTAAATATGAGTCGAGTTTGAAATGTTAAATCTTGTTTTATGTTTGGTTAAATTAATTGATACATCAAACTTAAACGAATTCTTATACATCGAGTACAATTCAAGTATTAAATAGTTTAGTTCATCTTATGGCATACATGTTAAATAAGAGGACGAGTAGTTATCCAATTAAAGATCAAACAGAACTAATCTACAACCCCCACTAGGTCAACACAGCCTAAACTTATGGATTCAATTTTCCGCCAACAATCCCATCTCCCGTAACAACATTGAACAATTTGCCAATATATTATTTCGATAGTGCTGTTCAGTGAATCCAATTTGTTTCTGGCCAATTCTCACTCAAACTTAAACTGAACACTCTTACAACGTTACAGTTAGGTTAAGATCAACTACGAAATAAATGGAGGAAGACCATACCAAGGTAAAGACTTTGGGGTTGAGTTGAGCCTTTGTTTGTCTGGGCGGACCGGGGGGGGGGGGGGGGGGGGGGTGGCGTGGGAGGAGGGGCACGACTAAAAGAGTAAACGGGAAGATCATTCGTCCACACGCAGGTCTTCGCCTAGTTATCTCTGACAAGGTTGCAATAATTGCTCTTGACGACCAAAACGACCGCTCTTCAATTTCGGAAACTACGCGTAACTCGCCAAGGAAGTGAGTCGTGAATAAAAGCGCATTGCAAATGATCAACAAGGAAATAGATCTCTAAAGCAGGACGAAACGTTTCTATCATCTGTATTTATCTCAATTATTTTCCTTGTACATTAAATGAATTTATTTATTTTTACTTTGGTTCAAAAAATTCGAAATAATGCAGTGACTATAACTTTCAACAAAAATAACAAAATTTTGTCCTAAAATAATGAGTTTCAATAAAGGTTTACTAATTTTTAAAAAAATCATAATTTTTTTTTATGATTTTCTGTCACTACAATAACTTTGGTTGACGAATATAATAGCAGACCAAATTTGGACTAATTAACGGTATGTAGAAACAAACCAATCATCCAGACCCTTCTTGCAGGTCTACCATTTACTACAAATCAGTAATTGCTACGCAGTTGAATTTGCAGTGTACTCCCCGCTAAAAAAAATGAACAAGTTAAGGATTAATAATTGAAGACTGAAAAAAAAAAAAAAAAAAAGATGCAACTAGAAATTCTACTGTAAAAAAAAAGTTGAAGGAGAATAAGACAATTTCCTCGTCATATCTGGTGTACCATAATTGAGGAATGGACACCGATCTAATTATATAGTAATAGTAGAGAACGCGACGAAAGGTATGAAATTGACTCGTGAATTTCCTCACAGAAGAAACTTTCGCTGCCACTGAAAACAAGAGATGGGACTATTCTTTTCTGGTAGACAAATGGAACTTTGATTAAATAGAATTGACGAAAGAAGAATCAACTAATGCTGCAAGAGAGAATACAGATGATAGTAGAAACACAGGTATAAATAGAGCTTTCTCTGCGAAGCCATGCTGCCCCGTTCCCTACTTCCTGATTTATTTACTCTCCTTGAGATTTGAGAGTACAAAACCCACTATTTCTCAGCAAAAGGAAGTAGTAGAATATAGATCGTGTCCGAATTTGATCCAAACCATGAAGATGAATCAGCTAATACTAACACTTGTCTTGCTGACAACCTTCAACCTTTTGCAAATACCCATGACTCATGCTGCAACTAAAGGAAGGTTGGCTACAGTTTTAAGCATAGATGGAGGTGGCATCAGAGGCATCATCCCTGGCACCATTCTTGCTTTCCTCGAAGCCAAACTTCAGGTAGTCAGATTCTCGTGTTTTGAATTATACCCAAGTGAAGTCGATAATTAATTATACCATACAAGCCCATTTATGATTAGTCTACGTTAGTAATAGTAGTTAAAAAGTGTTGTGGTTGGTTTAATTGGTAGGAACTTGATGGACCGAATGCAAGAATTGCTGATTATTTTGATGTAGTTGCCGGAACTAGCACAGGTGGTCTAGTAACCACCATGCTCACTGCTCCTAGTAAGGACAACCGCCCTCTTTATGCTGCCAAAGACATCACCAACTTCTATTTGGAACACAGCCCCCATATCTTTCCCGAGAGAAGGTATGGAAATAACCAAAAAAAAAACTAGTAGATTATAGGACCGAAACCTGTATTACTTCTATTTAGATCCTCGAAATTAGGATTCTTGACAAAATTTTTGTCTCTTATTTTTTGATATGTGTGCAATTCAAGCCGCAAGAACGTCATAAGGTCGCTTACAAATTTGTTCGGAGGTCCAAAGTACGATGGTGAGTACTTGCACTCGTTAGTAAAGAGACTATTGGGTAATCTCACCATGGAAAAGACCTTAACAAATGTTGTCATACCGACTTTCGATATCAAGCGCTCTCAACCAATTATCTTCTCCACCAACGATGTATGGTTCTTAATTTTATAAACTGAAATTATTTTGATTAATGCTAGATTTTCTTCATATTTTTTGCAGTTGAAGCGAATTTTGTAACAATTACTTGAATAACAAGGTTATTTTTATCCCAATACTTCATAAACCAGGCCAAAGCAAATGTTTCTAAGAATGCTCTGCTATCAGATGTGTGCATCAGCACTTCAGCAGCACCCACTTTTCTCCCACCATACTACTTCCAGACCAAGGATGCACAAGGGAAGACACGCAGTTTCGATCTCGTTGATGGAGGAGTTGCTGCTAATAATCCAGTTAGTACAGATTCTACTCTACTTTAGCTTTTGTTAAAGGGATTATGGGCTAGTCTGGTTTGCTTTACTTTTCATAAAGCTGTCTTAAAGAAGTTACCCCAAAAAAAAAAAAAAAAAAAAAAAAAATCAGAATTCAAATAGGTATCCATCTAATAAAATTTTTGTCTACTTTAATTGTCCACAGACTCTGATGGCCATAACCCATGTTTCCAAACAAATTTTGACGGGCCAATTTCAATTGGAGGATTTGAGGCCAATGGATAGCAGTAGAATGCTAGTGTTGTCACTGGGCACAGGCATGTCCAAATATAAGGAAAGATTCAATGCAGCTGCCGCTTCCAGGTGGGGCTTGCTTGCTTGGGTATACAACCATGGTGCCACACCACTGCTGGATATATTTGGTGATGCAAGCTCTGATATGGTGGATATACACGTTTCAACCGTCTTCCAATCCCTTCACAGTGCAAAAAACTACCTACGCATTCAGGTACCCGAAAAAACTCCTTTACTGAATAGGGTTCATATACCCGTGACCACATCTTAATTTTGACATCAACCAGTGCAACTTAATTATGACCAGTTGTCGTTGAATGATATAGGAAGAATCATTGACTGGGGATGCATCATCACTTGATATTGCAACCATGAAAAATATGGAGAATCTAGTCCAGATCGGTAACAGTCTGCTGAAGAAACCAGTGTCGAGGGTGAATTTAGAGACGGGAAGATCTGAAACTGTCCAAGGAGAGGGCACCAATGAAAAAGCTCTTACACAATTTGCGAAGCTGCTTTCAGATGAAAGGAAGCTCCGGCTAGCCAACTGACAATTTTTACCTTCAAATGCCTTGCTAGCATTTCATGGACTAAAATTATTTTTTTCTCCCTCGAGTAGCAACAGACAAGGATTCATTTCTCCGTTAGAGGTTTAAGAGATATTCTACTACTGGCCTAGTTATCATACATCTGTTTCAAATGTGATGATATCTTTAATTGCTTAATTATTTCGCGTGTCAAAACATTTTACTAATATTGTTTATACTAAAAGGTCCAGAAGGGATTCTATATTTAGAGTAGTACTAATGTCCTTAACCATCAAACTTGAGTTTTGAGGACGCTTTTTTTTCTTTTTTTTTTTTCCTTTTTTGTTGTAAAAATCAAGGTACTGGACGGATTTTGCAGAGTTTCTCGGCCAATTCTAATGACCCATAGTGGCTTCGCATAACATAGTTACAGATCCATCTCATTAGCGAAACACATGAAACAGCAAATCATTGACAACAGGCCTAGGTGACATCAACGCCAAACTGCATTTTTCTCATTTCAGGCCCATTTTCCTAAATCTAACCGATGCACTTTCGGCGGAAATAATCTGTAATTTCTCCCATTGAAAACTAAAGTAAATGGTAAGAGGTTTATCGTCGTCAACTGTTTAAATTACGCATTCTCAGTAGCTGGCATCTTTTAGATGTTTGGCGAAAACGGAGCTGAGCTGGCCAAAATTGGACGCAGGTAAAAGTTGAATTCGGGGAAATTAAAGAAAGCAGAAGACAGAAGATACATGCAAATCGTAAGATACGTGTGCTGCCGAAAGTGTACACCAAAAATTCTAACGGGTAGTGTCCAATCCCAAACATTACAAAACAACGCGATATTCCCAAAGCTCAGAACCTCTTAAAGAAAGAGAAATGCTAAGATACTAAGAAGCTCATGCCGATTATAGTTTAGCTAAATACTATTGGAACCTGTCTATTCATTGTAACCCAGTTTTGTGGAGAACCCAAAAACTAATAAATAACAGCAGAAGATGGCTCTATATTCACATAGTGGGTTCAAACGCAACTCAACCTTCAAAGAGTAAGCTTCAAATGAGCAAAAAGTAAATGGATTCCTCTGGTGAAATGGAGGATGGGTCTGAACAGAAGGAAAGAAAACCAGGAGAAACCAGTGGCACCATATTGGGTGCCAGGATGGTAGAACTACAAAAAATGAAGGAGAAACTCGCGAGAGCTAAAGATGAGGCGGTGCAATCATGGTTAGACTCCAGACCCCTGATTGATGAACTTGAAAAGCTGCAGTCAGAACTTGCAGATGTGAAGAGACGAACTGCCACATCCAATATTATATTAGCGCTTGAGTCTCAGCTCGAAACTGTGAGCATCTCTATCAGGGCTAAAAAGGAGGAGGAACAGAAGATCCGAACAATGATCAACAAGATAAATCAGGTGTTGCAAAAGACACAGGAGGAGATGGAGCAACTCAAGCTGGAAAGGAATGAAAAACACAGAGCAAGATTGAAACTAAAACATGTCCTGCGGCTAAGGAGGCAGAATCTTCAGTCTTTGCAACTTACCCTGAGAGCAATACGATTAGAATCAGAAGCTTATGCTGCATCAGCCGATGAAGCACAACGCTACATCAACGTATCCCAAACGGATGACACTGTAGTCAAGCTTACTCAAGAAGAGTACCATGCATTGACAAAAAGAGCTAGAGATGAAACTTCACTGGCAGAATGGCAAATTGCAATATCCATGGAACAAAAACAGGCAGCCAAGGAAAGTCAAGACACTGCTGCTATAAGATTGCAAAACTTGTATTCAAACAATGGATCAAGAAAAAGGAAACAATGCGCTGATGGAATTAGCAATCAAAATCTCGCAGCAGAGGGGGACGAACAAAAACCAAATGTCAGGGCAAGATCCCAGGACAGAAATGGAGAAAACAGCCTCACAAAAAATCAGGCCAATGTATCGGCCAAGTCTGGCCAGAGGAAACGACAACGCTTTAAAAAATCAAAAGGTAAAAACAAATACTTGTCCGAGAAAAAGAAATCATCCATGTTTTGCGGAATAAGAACTTTGGTACTGAAGATCAAAAGATACTTTGGATGATTCAAATGTGTACATGATCTTGCAACCTACTTAACACATAATATAGCTAGAAGTTCAAGTCTATCTATATAACTATCTCTGTTTAGTATTTGAACATCTCATGTTTGTTCTCACAAATAAACTGGAACTCTACAAAAAATGGCCTGCAGAGAACCAAGAAACCATTTCACCGTCTTACTACCGAGAGCACAAACAGTTGCAAGTTTCTGCAAATATACCAAACCATCGGAGGCTCAAGGAATGTCAAAGCAGAGTTCAGAGAACATAAAGTCTTCTTCTGAGAGATTCTATTAAAAGAGAGTATAAAATAATGATCATCTCATTTATGAAAACAAATGCGGGTAAATTACCTGATTTCAGTTGTTAATAAATGTATCCTAGCATGTACAGAGGACCTGGTAACTGTGGAACTCTGACTGCATATGAATTTATAAATCAAAATATACATCTATCAATGTCAAGAAAAGGATCAAAGAAATTAATTCAAATACCATTCATCTGCATTCAACTCATCTGGAACATTCTGGAGTTTCCCTTTTTCTCCCTATCATGTCCATCAGCAATCTGCAATTGCAATAAACTTTTAAGCAGCCATCAAAGAGTTGGATTACTTTTTTTTTTTTTTTTCTTTTTGGGATATTTTGACTAGAAAAAGAAAGCGAAAGATGTAAAATGAATTCACTGGCTTTTTCTTTGCTGCAGCAAGCTTCTTCTTTATACCACCTAAAAACAGCATGTGCAAAACTCTTACTGATTGTTTACAAAAAACCAAACAATATGGATACTACATGTTTCCTAATTATTCTTCCCTTTCCTCCCTTTCCTTCTGGTCACACGTCAAAGCTAAGCACATACTAAACGCCAACTGTTTGAGGAATGTCATCTAAGTGGTATTGACCCGAAAGACAATCCGTGCCACAAAATCTCTTTACATCACATTATAAATAAAAGTTTATTCTGCAGCAACCACACAATTATGGGTAAATTACTATTAACCCCCTATGGTATTGCTTTCGACCACGTGACCCCTTATGGTTTCAATATAATCACATAACCCCCAGTGGTTTTATGAAATGTAAACAATGGAGGTAATATTCCACATTAGGCATGTTTAATCCATTTACCATTACGAAATATTCTATATCAGTAGTAGAAAATTTGAAATATTTCAGAAATATTCCATGACGGTGCATCGATTCCGTCTATTTTTCATATTTCATATAACTACCAGGATTCCGTCTATTTTTCATATTTCATATAACTACCAGGAGTTATGTAGTCATATTGAAATCATAGGGGGTCATGTGATCAAAGACAATACCACAGGGAGGTTAATAGTAATTTACCCTACAATTATGGCTATTTTTAGACAATGAAGATTTAGTCCCTCAAAACAAATCTTGTTTCCAAAATCTAGTCTTCCGTTTCATAACAGCAGGAAAATTTTGGCTCCAAATTCAATGCCTCCTTGAAATTTTCAACTGCTGCATCGATGCCACCGAGTGCCATGTGTGCCTGAGAACTTAGCAAGGACAGATTAAAGGCTTTTAGAACAATTGATCAAGTGCAGAAGTCTAGCCACCCAAGGTTGATCAAGCTTTCAAAGAACTAACGCAAGCCAAAGATGCTAAAACACGGCACATTGATGACACGGATAAGCATATGCGTAGAAATACAGAAGCGAGTATTTGCATCAGCAACAGGTGGAAACTGGGGGGATGGGGGAGAAGAATTATTTGTTATATCAATTGCTTGCCAATTTATCTCAGTTCTCAACAACAACAAACAAATCCTTATTTTGTTCAATTTTGTCAAACCTTTACAAAAAAGAAAATATTGCTTAAACTACATTATGTGCGCCAGCATGAAGAAATGCCAAATTCTTTACTTTATGGCAACCAAGCTGAACGTTAAAAGCACCATATATCCAAAGCAACCAAATAAATTGGCACAAGTTAAGATAGTACAAAATATAAAATAGTTAGTTTCAGCCTATTTGAATGAAAGCAACATAAGCCATTGACCTGGCTTGGGCGATAGAAGCTTTTACATTATCTTCTACATCGCGAATGGCAAGGTCTGCATCTAGCAATGCTCCTTTAAGATCTGCTAACTTCAACTTGCAGGCCTGGCTGTAAAAGAAGAGTGACTCTAGCGGTAAAACTACTATCAAGTCTATTAACCGACACGCTCAATTTTGGGTAATAGTACTAGTAGTCTAGTAGTTGATAAGTAACAATTTTATGTTGCTTTTCATAATTTTTACAAGTGCGAGAACTCTAAGAAAGCATAAATTGATATATATTGTGCAAATTATAATAACTTATTGTTCATGATATTTTCATTCCAAGTTTTGTCTCCTTCATAGTTTTTGCACTTGGACATGAATAAATAGAGTGACAGTATTATTACCCTTACCAATAATATCAAAGTATAATTGGTACTTGTTCTATTATACTTACAAAGGGCTATATTGTATTTGTATAGTATTGCTTAAATTTCTAGTTGGTGGCTTTGTGTTGTATGGGAGAAGAACCTCACAAGTGCTATTTTTGACAATTTAATAATAGACTGTGTATATTGAATCAACAAAGCAAATGTATATTTCATCTAAACTGTACATCTGCTAACTTTTGATTTCGGCGGTAAAGAATTCTTAAATTGTGAGCCCCGGTCCGTAGATTAGGTGAAAACACTATTGTCCATGTATCTATCGGAAATAAAATAAAACGGCAAAGTTATTACTACGTATTTTTGACAATCGTTAGTAGTTTTAGGGACTAATTGGCTCTTTCCTGTTCATCACAATTTCAGAAGGTACAGAAATTTCCTTTGTTGCCATATGATATTATCTTGGATCCGGAATGGTACTTCAAACTTTGACGGACTGCATCTTTTGGGCCACTAAACTTGAAGTTTGGATTTTGTAGAATTGTGAAGACGCATTCCGGGGGAAAAAAAGAAAAAAATAAAACACGTTACGGAAACATAATTGACAGCCATTGATTAAATTTGCATAGGGCAAAACACTAATTTTTAGTTGACAACCCTACAATTTTTCCTTATTTGTCCATCTTTTCCTGTCAGTACACCAATATTCCCCATCTTTATCATTGACACCCCAAAGTCCCTGTTAAAGAGGAAAGGGAACTTGCTGTAGTACGAGACCATTGCAGCTGTGGTGTTGTCACTCATAAGAACTTGGTCTGACCCAAGAAGCCCAGAATTGTTCACAAGATTTTTATAATAGACATTGTCGAACTTGTTTACGCTGACTGCGTCCAATGGAGCCAAATTGGTATTAGAACTAGCTTGATCTGGACACGTGCTACGCAAGGTGGTTAAAAGTGTTGCGTCAAGTGTTGGGTCAGGATTTCCCGCCCCATCAAAATTAAATAGCCTCTGTTTGAAGGTGAAACACTGAGCAAAACCAATTGTGTGTCCACCTAAATTAAAGGTCAAATTGTAAATTTTTCAAGAATTCAAGAATTTGCATTATGGTATTCAAGATAATGAACAAAAAAAAAAAAAAAAAAAAAATTGAACTCGATCAATGATCAATATTGTTGTACCTGAAAGCACGACCACATCTTTTATATCGAGTCCCTTGGAACTAAACTTTGCAGTTATATTTTCTAGGGGCTCAAAAGGTGAGGGAAGTTGTGTGTTGGCTGCGTCCTCACTGGCTGTGAGGCCGTCTCGGCGTCCCAAGAGTACAGGCCAATAGGGCCCTCCTACCTAAAGAAATTGATATATACTAAGACTGAGGAGATGAACAAATTTGATGATAGTAGATCAAAGATTGATGCTTCTTAACATAATGCACATAGACTTTAGAAGAAGATGTAATCCTCACAAGGTTGACGGCTTCTCTAGCAGCTAGAGTCAATATATCAGCGCAAGAAACAGTGGATGGACAGGCCTTCTCCACATTAGCCTTTATTGCGTCAATGACCTCAAATCCTCTAGCTGAATTTTTGTTAGCAAGTGCATTCTTCTCACCCTTGATTGTGCTGCTATCGTCCAGTAACACAGATCCCTCGCATCCCTAATTTACAACCAAAAATAATTTATATCAACCCTCAAGCTGCAGATTTGTGCACGCCAGGTATTGTATTGGATAGTACTTTCGATATTTTTAAATGAGAAATTTTACAAGCATGCTTTCTTGCCTTTAGCATAATAAGTTAAAGTTGTACTAGGAGTATTATTTAGAGTCTTGATGCCAATGAACACATATTTCAGTGGCAGTGTTTTCCCTTCTTTCTTTTTTTTTTTGGGAAAATTAAGGAAATGAAATTATATGTGCTGGAAGGCACGAAAGAATGTGAGAGACGAAATGGGACTGATTACATCAACAAAACAGTCATGAAAGTGCAGGCGTAGAAGAGAGGCAGCCATTCGAGTTTCGTTGTAGATGGCAGACCAGACACCATATCTAACAATCCTGATTAAGTTCGGACATGCATCATCGTAAAACTTGTAATCAAGTTGACCATAAGCAGCACAGCATAGAAGGAAGAGGCAAAACCAAGGAAAAGTTGAAGATTTGTAGGCATTTTTACTACGATTCATATTATTTTGGTGGATCTAGAGCAACAAAACTTTTATTCCAAAGTTAATTTGCTGTGCTGATGAATAGGAATGATATTCCAATTTATAAGAGAATGGAACTGCTCGTTCTAGTATGCATGCTCACTTGAGAGTGGGAAGTCAAGTGGCGAGGACACTAAGAAGTAGAATGTCACTTTCAAGTTCCAATTTTCAACGAAGTTGGGCAGAATACCACAATTGTATAAACAGTCAGCACCACCTTATGGTGTTTATTGTAGATATCCTGAGTGCCGAGATAAGGAACATATTTCTCTAGAAAAGAGCAAGTTTTCAATAATAGACTACATAATGAAGCCTCAAGACTCAATTGGACTTAATAAAGTGTCTCAGTGGAGGAAAACTGGGATTCAATGATCAACTGCTGCTGTCACTCTCCACATGGTTTTTGGATATTTTGAAGTCTCCTATTAGTGTTGCCGGAAGAACTTCACCGCCGCCCTTTCATCATTAAATGTTTTACTAGCTAAATGGAGTAGAGGATAAAACGAAGACTTAGCTTTCGTAATAGCAACTTATCAGCCTCCTGGTCTTGAGTGTGACTCTAGAAGCACTGCAATTTGCAACTAATAGTCTAGCTCAATATTAATTGTTTATGTAATCTAGTTTCGTTTAGCCTATATTGAAGACTAAAACGATCGGCAGAGGAGATGAAAGATCTGGTTAATATGCAAAGAAGATGAAAGATCGTATATCTATATATTCATACATCATTTTCAAGATTATTTGCCAAAACATTGCTTTTCTATTTTATTTTGTGTGCATCAAATTGTCTCAAAGATGTATTCTATAGATTATATGGCCCTAGAGAAAAGCTTTAAAGAAAATCGTCAAGAATACTGAAACAAAAAGAAAACGAGGCACGCTAAATTGAATATTCTTAAAGTCAACCCGGAAAATTCATTTTAGTCGCAGGCGCACCAAGCAGGGTCGTTGGATGTGGCTCAATTTCTTGCTATTGAGACAACGTGACTATTAAAAAGTGAACACGAAGAATGAATAATGGATAGTGGCCACGAAGCAAGTTGCAACTGTGTCTTCTTTTCCAAATGAGACAAGATTCCAGTCTACAAGTCACTCGAGAAAATATGTGGAGAGTTCCTCAGTATTTAGCTCAGGAAATAGATATGGTTTGGTGGAAAAGTGAGATTAACGAATTTGCTTTTTGTGTGATGTTCAACTCTCAAATCTCAATAGAAATAAAAGCTCGCTGTCAAATAATCTGTTTCAAGATTCAGAAAAAGTTTAATGTTGTACTCTTACAGCTTAAGTCATGTTACATACAATTTATCCCTTATTAGGGTTTGCATAGTCATTGATATCAAAGTGATTGTGCATAGACTGTTGTTCTAGATGGAAAAAAGGTATGATTTTTTTTTTTTCAGTGATTGTACCCAATTTATGATTAGACCATTTATTTATTTTGATAAACAAAGATAAAGCTCCAATTAAGTTTCAATTAGAAGGTCATATAGCTGGAGTTACCAACGGTCCTATTACGTTCAATGAATAGGCCCAATGCGGAGTTTGGGCTAAAAGTTGATAGTCCAACACTTTCCTCAATTGGACCAGTCAAATCACAAGAAGTAGTTGGTGATTTAGCCGTAAATTTGTGAATTCTTGAAGATTATATTGTCTTTCAATTTTTCTCTTATGTTTAAAGTTTGTCCAAAATAGGGGAAAAAAGTATATTCCATAATAAAAAAATAAAATCTTTGTATTGAGCAGTTAAAAATATTTCCCTTCCATTCGTCCAAAGACAATGAATAGGAGAGACCGCCATAATTGTTCCTTTTGAGTAAATATCATGATTCCTTTTGAAGCTATCAATTTTTACATCTTTATGAAGGAACAATCTGTTTGTTTGGGCTTGTTTTTCAAAAATATATATTCTTATGAATCTCTACAACTGCTATAGTACTATTTTAAGGGGAAAAAAATGCCCTAATAGCCATCCAAACAAAATGCTAAATATTTATGGGATATCAAAGCTATTACCAAGAGTAACATTGGATGCGTATCAATACCATATGAGTAACAATTTTAGTACGCGGCCGGACCAACAGAATAAACACTAAAATGGGACCAACTTCTTGATTGGCTATGTTTCTTTGGCAGTAAATTTCCCTCATTCTTAGTACCTATTCCTTGCCATTTCTCCTGTTAAGAACTCCCCATGAATTTTCCCCGACGAACTCCTAATAGGTCAAGCCGAAATCTATGCATTTTTCTATCAGAACATGTCGAAATCAAGACACAGAAACATCCCATGATTCGTGCAATCTATATCTACAGTTATTTGAATCAACGCAACTGATAGTATCCGCTAAAATAAGCCAAATAAAAAAAATTTTAACGAGTTAAACAGATCTGAAGATTTTTTTTTTTTTTTTTTTGAGTGAAAAACAGATCTGAAGAAGCAAGAACCATTATTTTATCAAATTTTGCTCATGTTAAGAGATCATAGCTTTAAAATAGTTTACTTAACGTCACCTTATTCTTGTTCCTTCAGTTGAATGTAAAGAAAAAAATGACAGTTCTAACAGAGCAGTGAAAGTAGCTGTAGATAGTGCCAAGAAAACAAGAGAAGTTGATACATGTATTTCTATGGCATCCTAAAAACTAACAGAGGTCGGTGCAGCACAAGTACGCAAGACAGGTATCCGTGCAGTCATAGAAGCAAGAACAACTGCATCAATCAAAAACCAACAAGTATGAAAACAAAGTATGTCTTACTAACAAGTAGTGTTATATCTTGTAAATATACTCAGTAAAGATTAATGGAATTTCAAGAAAAGATGAAATATTAACAAGATGAGAATTAAGGGTACCAATCATTGATAACTTTATCTTGCTCATCTTCTTGTGGAGGATAGTTGCTCTCTATTGCTTGGACCTGTGGCGGCTCCATCTTAAAATTTCAACTCTTTCTCTAGTGAGTACACTTTTTGTGTGTGTGTGTGTGTGTAGGAGTTGAACCGTGGACGGAGATGGATAATGTTGGGGGCCTCAACGGCTTGCGCTTGGACTCTGGTGTGAGTGAGTGGGGTGGCAGAAAAAGTTAAAAAAAGGTATATAAATCAAAAGCTTTCCCACTTTCCATCGACATTAATTACTAGAATGATTCTTTCTCGATTCTTAACCTTATTAGTTTTTATGCATTGGACATCGCTTTCGCCTGGGACCTAGTTGAATTACAAAATTGTTCAACAAAACAGATGCTTTAGTAACTAACCTCGTGGTTTGTACATCAGTCGTTAGAATATTAAGTTTCCATTATCTTATTGAACATTACACAAATTTTCAGAGGATTTTACGTCCCCAGCTCCGCCTAGCAAGTTGCAGCCTCTCCCATGGTAACAATGTTAGGAATGAAAAATGGCAAGTTTTGTTGCTCCACAGTTCAAATCTGCGATATCATATGGAAAGAAAATAAGCTATTATTTTCTCTAACTACAATCTGATTGCAGATTTTACAGCGGTAGATCTTCTCCCAAAAGCTATCTTCCAAGAACAGGGGCGCAAAGAGAACTAAAACACATACAGGCAAGCAAACACATAAACAGTTCAAATTTGCGATATTATATGGAAAATTTAGGATACTATTTTCTCTAACCATGTAGATACTAAATTTTGACACACCTTTTATAAGAAAATATATTTTACTTCATTTGGAGATATTTTTAATTGTCGGGAGCTAATTGCAATTTTTGTATATATTGTGACTAAATAGTCATATAAGGGGTAAAATAGTAATTTCACCATGTAAATATTATTTTATTTTAATTTATTTTTTGATACATAATTTTTACTGTTTTTATCATTATTTCTAATTTTAATGTTTTTTTGGAGTCATTTAGTATTTATTTAAAATTTTTTTTTTTTACTTAATAGCACATTTCTCAATGCACTCTTTTTATGAGAATTTTCAAGTGAAAAATTTTATATGCACATTTTATATATTCATAAATTTTTTCTATAAATTTCATGATTTTTTAGAAATTGTTTAGTATTTATTTCAATATTTTATCTTTTTTTTTTATTAATAGCACGTTTTTCAATGTTATATTAATTTTGAACTTTACAGTGAATTTTATTTATTCATTTCTATGACGCTAAATTTTATTATTTTCTTATTGATTTTAAGGAGTCCAATTATCCCTTATTTTATTCTATTTCATTTGTTTTTTTTTTTCCTCACCAAATTTTACTTAAAAAAAAAAAAAACAGTAACAGCAGCAGCGTTGCTGTTGCTGTTTGCTTTCTACTATGGCTGCTACCAGCCATACTTCCTACCCCCAAAAACACTATCATCACAGTCAGAATTGTCCAATCTCCTAGCATCACCAACTCCATTCATAGTCATTCTATTTGCACTCAATCTACCAGATTTTAGGAGATTGTTTTGTTATTTCATCATATCAAAAGTACACAATGCCCTCCTCTCTTTCGGCTCCCTCAATCCATCAAACACACACATTTCACTCATCCTCTTCCCCTGTACACACAGACTATTTTCCTTTTCACCTGCAGACACAATTCACACCCACCTCATGCCTCGCTCTTCCTACCTCACTTTCACAAAACTCACACACATTGCACAACACTCACAAACACAACTTACGTCTCTGAATACACAGACCATACCAATTCACTCTCAACTCTCTCTGCCATCCCTCCCAAAGCACACAACTTCACAATCTATCCACTCCCAATTCATTCCCTCCGTTGCACACAACACTCGTAACTCCATCATTTTCATTTGCACGCCTGCACACACAAAACACACACCAAACATTTTCACTTGCACAAACACACCAGAAAACAAACACAAGACTGTACCTACAAACACATTTAACACACATACAAACACTCACAGCACATAGACACACACATTTCACCTACAAACACACCGCACACACTCACGCTTCATCAAAATCAGTACACCCATTCGCACACACAACCACACAGACATCACCTATAATTCACACACCTCACTTTCATTCTCTGCACTATTTCCACTCACCAGCTAGCTACACAAACACACACGTGCAAAATAAACACAACACACCAATATACACACACACATACAGTCCAATTCCAGCACATACACACATATATCCCAATCAAACACACATACACACGCCTATTGGCACACATATACCTGCAAAACAAACAACACACACCAGAAGCTACACGCGCACACATGCACCCATCAAACAACCAGCAGCAGCCTTAATAGCACCAGCCTAATCACCAGCCACAACCCCCATTCCATACTACCGAAGGCCGACCATCACCATTACCCGTAACTCGCCACCATTGTCGGACCACCCCTTTTCTCTCGGGTAAGAACTCTCAGCCTCTCTCAAATTATGTTTGTCTATTTATTTATTCAATCCATGAAGTGATTTTGGTGAATTTGTGCTTAATTTGAACCAAAAGAGGTAGAGATTTGGGATAATTAGTTTGATAAGTAAAAGAGAGACCGATTGAGAGAGAAAAGAAAGAAATAGAGAGAGAGAGAGAGAGAGAGAGAGAGAGAAGAGAACGACACAGAGAAGAGAGAGAGAGAGCAGAGAGAAAGAAACAGAACGAGAGAGAGAGAGAGAGAGATAGGAACCAGGAAAGAAGAAGAAAGAAGAGAAGGAAAAAAAAGATAAATAAAAAAAGAAATCTGGAAAGAAAGAAGAAAGGAAAAAAAAAAGGAAAGAAGAAAGGAAAAAAAGAAAGAAGAAAAAGAAAGAAAAATTGATAAAAATTTTTTTTTTTTCAAAACTACGTCGTTTTGACGCAAAACGATATAATTTTGATTAATTTCTTTTACTTTTTTCATTATTTGGCTATCAAATTAGTATTTATGTTTTAACCCCTAAGATTTTGATTAGCTTTTTATTCTATCCTAAATATTTTTTAATTACTGCATTTAGATCCTTAATATTTGTAAATTGATCCTCTAGATTTTAATTTCTCCTTATTTAGATCCTATTAATTTCAATTTAGTTTCAAACCTTGCTGGATTCATATTCTAGTCCTTGAATGTTGTTAAAAATTACAATTTTATCCTTTAAATCTTGCTGAAATTACATTTTTACCCCTTAGGTTTACTATGGTTTGCATTTTTACTTCCCAAATTTACTGAAATTGTATTTTAACCCTTGAATGTTGTTGAAAATTATAAATTTGATCTCTCATGTGCTGAAAATGACATCTTTGCCCCTATGCATTGCTAGAAATTCTATTTTGGCCCTAGAATATTATTGAAATTTATATTTTTGCCCCTAAGTAACTAGAACTTGCATTTTCACTCTTGAATGTTGTTGAAAATTATAATTTGGTGTTTAATACTTGTTGGAAGTTACAAATTGGGGGTTATTGTTGCTGTAAAGTTCATTTTTATCCTTGAATATTGCTGGAAATTGTAATTTAGTTCTTAAGTTTGCTGAAATTTCAATTTGATTCTCAAATGTTGCTGGAAATTTTATTTTTACCTCACCAAATTTGCTGAAATTGTATTCTTTGCCTTTAAATGTTACTATAAGTTATGTATTATCCCATAACTTTTGCTGAAATTACATTTTTAGCCTCAAGTATTGCTGAAATTTTTTATTTTTGGCATTATACTTGTTGGAAATTATATTTTAACCATTTTAAATTTGTTGTAAATCATGTTATTACTTTAACTATGGTTTGAAATTATAATTTCACCCTTTAGTTTGTTGTAAATTATATTTTTACTCTAAAAATGTTGTTTAAGTTTTCACTTTTAACCCAAAATTTTGGAACATTTTTATTTTTTGCCAAAAACAAAGAATTTAATTAATTTCTCAAGTTTTTTTTAATTATTTTCTTTTCATATTTTATTTTTACTTTAATGTTCCAAAATTTAGTCTTTTTATCAAATTAATGCTCAAATTAGTTTCTTTATTTCTCTTTTACTTATTGTGGTGAGTCTTATTTGGGTGCTAAAAGCTTAAGTATGTATTATTGTGTTTTATTTTTTTACTTTTTTATTTTTTTATTTTATTTTATTTTTATTATTATTTTTTTGTTACTTACACAATTTTTATTTTTCTTTCTAAATATTTAATTTTTTTTAAATTTTTGTTTATTATTGCTATAATTGTTTTGAACTATTGTGGCATATTTATAGTGATTAATATGAAATTATTTAATTAATAATTTATTTATTTAAATAATGATACCTTGATAAATTTGTTCATGTTGTTAACATTTATATCGAATTTTCAAATGGGAGATACCCCTATTATCCTTCCAATGTTTCTTTATGTGCTCTTACGTGCTCCTATGTGTTATTCTATATGTTTTTTTTATGCTTCTTTTTGTGTTTATTATTTTTATTCATGTGTGAGTATTTATTTATTTACGTCATGTTATTTATTTGAATTTAATTTTTAATTATTCAAAGAAATGTATTAGATATGTAATGCTCTATTTAGCAAAATTTTTTTATTTAGATAGTTAATGCAATAGATAATTTATATTTTTATCTATTTAACAAAAGCTTATGTATTTTAGATAGAAAATGTAATAGATAGGTTGGATATGTCATCTCTTATATTTTTTCATTTTTAGATTGTAATTAGGCTTTTCCAGTGTAATAGTTAGGGCTTTTGTGTGCTATGCGCTTATGTGTTTTATTTGCTTTCTCTAAGATTTTGCATCTAGAATATCATGCTTATGTGCTATGTGCTCCTATATGATATTATTTGTTTATATGTGATTATTGCTTTAATATATGTTTTTATTTATTTACTTGTTTATTATGATATATGTGTATCGCGCCACATTAGTCCAACGCTAGTTGTGGTTAATTTCGGTTTCTTCGTTAGTCCAACGCTAGTAGAGAATTTCTAAAAAATGGGTTAGTCCAACGCTAGACCCTTTGGTTATTTTAGTTTTAAAATCACTCATCATGTGCATTTCATATCATTTCATACACATTTTCTCTTTTAAGCCTTTTTCTATTTTTGCATGGTATTTATGTATTATTATTCTTATTATCTATTTTTACATATATTCAGTACTTGACATTTAGGTTACATTTCACATAAAATCTTAAGTCATTTGTATGATTTTTTTGACTAGAAATAGTCATCTACTTACGTGGGAAGCGATTGCATAAATGCCATTTCCCCCTCCGTGAGTAAGAATAGTTAGTCACGAGTTTATTAGTCTCCTGTACCTGTTATGTTACATCCCTACTTTCTTTATTCACTTATTATTTATATTACTATTTTTCTTTTCTTTCTTGTATTCCATTTTGCATCTACACTCGTGACTCCATTGAGATCCAGACTCGGGTTTCGCAATTAATGCGATAATTTTGACCAAACCTCAATGTAACATTTTGTCCCTTAACGATATCTATTTTTTAAATCTAAGTTGCGTTCATATAATTACATTCAAATGTGATAAAATCTTAGGGTTATATTAGAAAATTTTGGACTAAATGTCGCAACCAGTTTCAGTTAGGTTGAAAGGGTGCCTTAGGTGTAAATCTTTGCCATCCATTTCTTTAATTGTGACTCCCGAACCTTTTTCTCTTATTTTCAAAAACCTGGAGTTGTTTTAAAAAAAGATTTTCTTATTTTTCTTATATTTTCTCAAAATCATGTTCTAAATAAATCATTCTCGATTTTCTTACCTTTATAAAATATTTTTTGGTAATTTGATACACCAAAACTCAATATCAAATGGTGACTCCCTTTTCACTAATAACCCTTTTTTAGACTCTATTTTTAGGTCCAAAACTGTCACATTTTTTAAGTCTCATTTTAAGCCATTTTCTTTTCAAAATAAAACATTTTCTAAAAATCACATCTTTTGTCAAACTACCTTTTTATAAAGCATTTTCTAAAAAAATCATTTTACAAAAACTTACACTCTTTTTCCAAGCGATAAACATAATTCTTTTTTCCGTCTTTCAAAACATAGGGGGCGACAAACCACGATCTGATTACAGATTTTATAGCAGTAGATCTTCACCCAAAATTATCTTCCAAGAACAGAGGCGGATGGAGAACTAAACCACATACAGGCAAGCAAGCACATACACAGAGCAACCCTAGTCCAAAAATATTGATTACAATGTTAATTTGCGGACTGGTTGACATAAATTTTTGAGCAGAATACAGTAACTCCCATCTGCTAACAACTTCCACAGGGGCACTGAGAAGTAAATTTTGGCATGCACGCTAGGAAAAATCCTGAAGAGCAGGAGAAATCTCAAAACTTCACTTGAATGCGGCACAATGACTTGATCAAATATTAAAATTGATATTTACAATAAATTCAACTCTGGGAATGTTTATAAACATTCACATCAGAGAAGAAGCACAGTGTTAAATTCTCTGACCGAAGAACCATAATTTTGTTCTGGTCGCTGCTACAATGTTCAGGGCCTACCTTTATGAATAGACAGAAGACCTAAGGTCCTGAGAACTTTCATGACTGTTGTGCCTCTCTTGCTCAAAGCAGATAATCAAAGAGGCAGACCCTACTGACAGTAATTCCTGCAGTTGCGAGCTACCTATACGAGCATATTGTAGTGCATCCGTCAGTTGAGCTCTGTGGAAAACCACATATAAGAAAAGTGGTAGATTGCCTCCCATTTCAGTAATGGTGTTCTGTTACCTTCTTTTATGAAATACTTGGAGTAACTGAAGCAGTGCTGGGACGATCCGTGCGGTTATCACCATATGCAGAGTAGATAGTATAGATCTCCACAGTTGAATGAGGTGAATGACTGGGGTATCACTAATATTTTCACAGTTTGGTGGTGACATCGTTGGCCAATCTCACAGGAGCAAGAGAACCACGCTTGAAGCTGAAGCACAAGGACATTCAACACTAATTAAGCAATGCACTTGGGACTTTAGTAGATGGTCTAACATCAATGTGGTGAGATGAAAATATAAAAGAAGATTTGGAATTAATCTAGACCTGGTTGTATAAGTAAAAACTTACAAAGTGGTATATAAAATATTCAACAAATTTAATGCATGCATTAACTCTTACTTGTCAGTCAGCTTTCCTTTAGCGATCTGCATATCTGAATATGCAGGGGCTTGATCAAGCTTATAGTTTAAGTTCTCTCTTTTAGAATTTGAATCATCCTGTTCAACATATAATAGCATAATAACCATCAACTAGAAATTGGGAGAAGCCGGTAGGACAATATGTTCAAGTAATTTACCTTTAGTTTCATCCCACCAAGAGATACTGTGCAAGACAAGACATCTGCTGGATGAGAGTTTCTGACAAAACCATGCTCCAATAACGTACTAGCTGATGCCCTCTCTGCAGGATTTCGACGAAAGCAACAACGCAAGAAATCCTTCCCTTCTGCTGACAGATTTTCAGGTAATGTTGGAGCCTCTTTTAGTACCTTAAACATGGCTGCAGCCTGCAGATAACAGATTAAATGACAGCTAAATAATTGAACTCAAATTTACTGATAGAAACAAAACATAAATACAATTGTCTTGAAAACAAAAATACAACTGTTCAAAACATAAATAATTGAACCCAAATTTACTGATAGAAACAAAACATAAATACAATTGTCTTGAAAATATCCCTTGTGTCTTCACCTCTCTCTCTCTCTCTCTTTCTCTCTCTCTCACACACACACACACGCACACAAAAACTTAATTGCACAGAGAGCTTGACATTACATCATGATTTTAACACATTGCAACAATAAATCATACTAATGCATGACAGTAACTCAACTTTTTGCATCCATTAATCATGCATAAGGCGCCTTCTACTATTGCATCAGATCTGATGACATGTACAAGCTTCTCATAAAATGCCCTGCGTTCTAAAGTAAGATAGTGACACAATTTAATGAGAAAACAAGAAATGTTTAAGAAAAACTCCAGTATAATGAGTTGTGGTTGAAGTGGGTAACCTTTATTTTAGTACTGATAGATAGTGTTGTCATTTCTCAACAATTACATCCAGAAACCTCGTCAGGTAATTAACCAAAAATTGTTAATAGAAGACATCATATTATAAGTTTTATTCTGAACTTGAAGCAAATCAGGAAGAATGTTCTGAGGAAGCTACGACTGAGAGAAAACTTATTAATTAGCTACATCAAGTGATGCCACTAATCAATAAGAACATCAGAGCATACCACTTCATACTCACTCCAAGGAGGTTTTCCATTTAACATTTAGCAAGCTTATTAATTTGCTACATCAGGTAATGTCATTAATCAATAAGAACATTAGAGCTTACCCCTTCATACTCACTCCAAGGAGGTTTTCCATTCAACATTTCAATAATTGTACAACCCAAACTCCATATATCAATAGCCAATGCCAGATCAGTATTAGAATCCTGCTGCATCACAGATTGCAAGAGCTGCACAAAACAAACAAAATCAGATCTCGATGATGAGAGAATATGCTTCCGACAACATGATGTTGTATTAAGATGATACCTCTGGGGCCATCCAATATGGGCTTCCTTTTAAAGAAAGATTAGCAGCATGCCCATTGAGCTGCATGAGATAAACCTTTAAGTTTGATCATGATAAAGGTGAAAAATAGCCTGTCAACAAGAAGTCACAGCAAATAGCAACAAAATAATTTCAAGCAATGATGACATGAAGTTAGATCACATGATCACATCACCAATTGTTCTTCCATTGATAAAATGAATATTTGGATCTAATATTGCACATGTCTGGAAGCTTACAACAATCAATTCAACTTTTAAAAGATGTTTCATTGGCATGGGATGGATTGAAAAAAACTTACTATGTGTTTAAGCCGAGACATTTTTCATTTTGATTCCTCAACAACATTTGATTTTATTTTAGGAGCAAAAAAGTGATATAATACCCAAATTTCATGACATCCCAAGATAAAATAATGTTATCAACTCCTTCAACCTCATCAGACACTATACTTAACACTGTTGTTGCAGAAACAATAAGGCAGCCCTCACCTCCAAGTCAGGATACCCTTCCTAGCTATCAATACTATTGCCTCCTTAATCAAATCACAAACCACCACACATGGAGCATCGACCAATGAAGATGTAACAAGATCAAAGTTCATACAACGGATTATGGGGAATGCTGAATACACTCTCTCAATACCCAGCAAGCGGGAAAAAACAAAAGAAAAGGCAAGATGGGATGGGCTTAGGGACTGAATGGTTCAACCATTGGCAAAGGCCATAAAGTGAGAAAGATAAACAAACAGACAGATTTAGAGCAAATGCAAGACAGAACAAGAGACATGGTAACACATTTTCAGTGTATGGCTAAGGACTAAATAGGTTAACAATTATAATATGCTTCCTGTATTGGCCCCAGTTTTCTTTTTTTACTACCATTATTTCCTATCTTTCATCATAAAATAATACTACAAAGCGGGGTAGATAGAGAAATCATCACTGACATGTTTGGCCATCCCAAAATCAGCAAGCTTCACGACCCCATAAGCATCCACAAGCAAATTTGCCCCCTTGATATCCCTGTAAAATTCAGTTAATGTCAAACTTATCCGGAGTAAATTCCAAACTTAGCCCTAGAGAAGATAATAGAAATTCAAAATGTGATCACCTAAAACAGATGCAAGAACAGGTGTTACAGAAAAAGATATCATAATTCCTTCATACTATCACTTTGAACAGACCAACATGACATGGAAAGATTCCCCCATTTTGCTGCATTTATCTGCATTTATAAGTCAAAGAACCTAAAAATCTGCCATGCTAGACTCTACTTTGCCACGGTAGTGAATTATGAAACCAGACAATGAAAATCCATATTTACCTATGTATGGTTTTTGTACTATGCAAATAAGCAAGCCCACAAAGAATATGGCGAGTAAAGTTCCGTACAACAGATTCGGTAATTGCTCCACAGTGGTCACGAATGAATTTATTGATTGAACCAGGATGAACATACTCTAAATATATGTAAAACCGGTCACCAACCTACAGAATCAAAGAACTCACATTATGGCGCACATACAGAGATCGAATGAGAAGCATAATAACTGGCCCACTGGAAATACTTACTATTTCACTACCGTAATATTGCACAATGTTCGGATGCTTGAGATGGCTGAGAACCTTAATTTCCTGTGAAATGGAACAAATTAAAAGAAATATTCAATTTTGAGGCTTGGAAAAAAGAAAATGAAACCTGTAGGGGAAAGTTTGTCACTTATTTCTGATCATCAGAGATAAAAGACAAAATTTACTCAAGGGAAACAAATTTTGGTTTGGAAAATTGGTGGCCAATAACACAGATATGCAATGTACTCAATGACTTGTTATACAAATGCCTATGAAGCACTTGACACTATAATATTGTTTGAAAATTTTTGAAATCCTAATCTAGATTGATCTGTTAAGGGTGTTTAGTTAAATTCCTTGAAAAGGTGAAATTGGATTTATACACAAATAGAGTGCATAAAAAAGTCTTACATTCAGCGAAAGGATTAATAAATTTATGTGAAGCATGCCGACCAGAAAAGAAACAAGGAGCTCTAACGGTTTAACACCTTAATTACAGATGCAGCTGTATTTGAGATGCTTGGTTTCCTTCAATTTCATATATAGTTCTTGTTGTTCACTTAAAACTGTCACTGTGAACATGAATAGAGAGGGTTAAGCTTTCACACTATTCCCAACAAATGGAAAATAACTATCCTATGTTCATCAACAGTTGCCAAATTAAAATGGTGTATTGGAAAGTAAGATGGACATTATCAGATAATACAAACAGTCAGACAAAGTTGGATTCAACAGCATACACTGAATTATACACATACAAACTACCAAGCTAAAGAATTAAGCAGAAGACCAACAAAGTAAAACACATAGTAAATAGATTGTATACTGGAAAACCACCTGCTCTAATTGCCTTATGCATTCAGCGGATTTTGGGTCATCTGGCAACATTTCAACCTCTTTCATGGCACATAAAGCCCCAGTTTCTCTGTCAAAAGGAACATTCTAATAAATTTTTGCCAAACACAACAAAATTGAAAAAAAGATGTTTGGAATTTCCATACCTGTTGGAGGCTACATAAACACTTCCAAAAGTCCCACGCCCGATAAGCTTTCCTTTCTGCCATTGGCTTTTCCTGGGGACTATATCCTGTTTTTGTGTTAAGTGGGGAACAAGGGTAGGCTGTGATGGCATGGCAGCTCCTGGAGGGAGAGGTAAGGGATGGACACTGGCTTGAGCATTGCTATCACGTCGTGCCATTGAAGTCTCAGTGCATAACTTGTTACACAATGGTGATGCATGCCCATTAGGACTTTTGGAGAGGTTGACTTTTGGGCTCGGGAGGGGAGAATTATCTACAGCAAAAGCAGCTATCTCAGAGGAGATCTGGTAAGAGAATCCAGGAACTAGTGTTGAATCGGCAGAAGGCATCTCTGGTGCAGACCAAACTTGAAAAAGACTAGGTGGAGTCACATAATGAGGTGTCAAAACATCCCCAATATTTCCATGCGGGCTATGTGCAGGACTTGAGTAGGGACTAGCTGGAGCACTAATGGGAGTATTCATTCTGTAGTTATTGGGATTTCTTTCTGAACCATTCAGCTGTGGAGGCGTCTTCCTAGATGATGACCAATTTTCAGTATTTTCTATATTCCTTTGAGTATCTTGGCCTATTAACCTGCATAAGATGATTTGAAAAGGACACAGTCTAAGGTCAAGATTTTCCAGATATGCAGGATGCAGGACATCAGGAATCCAAAACCAATTAAATCATTTAGCCGTATGATGAATGAAGCAGCAAATAGCGCAGTGGCAAATCAAATGTTTTTAATTGGCAATTATCTCGTTGAACAAAAATATAGAATTGTTAAAGATCCCTATGTAGTAAAAGGATATGGTTCAACATAAATTAACTTTATAAACTGTTTATCCAACACAGCCAACAGATAGGTTTCAGGACCCCTGCTGCCAGCATTGGTTGGCTATTGCTCCAGGGATTTTGAAAATATAATTCTCAATTGAAAATCCAAACGTAGTACCAGATCATATCTCAAACAAATATATTGTAGATGAATAATGTCCATGTATGAAAAAGTAAATGATTGAATATTCCAAATCCAGAATTCCAACTGCATACCCTAATCGATAAGAAGCTGACATCTTTGGCTGCCTTTGACTAATATTATATCTATCCTTTACAATGTGAATCTCCTTAGCATTTTATTCTTCTATACAATGTTTCTGGTTAAAGCTTCAATCTTGAAGCTTGGCCGGCAGTCAAATGAATAGATATGTCCAAATAAGTAGAACTAGCCAAGCTTCTGAACAAGACGAGGAATTGAACCCTAACCACGCTAATCCCAATAGCAGCATGAATATAATCCGTACACCCAATGGAAAACATGTCTACCATAAGCTGATTCTAAAACCCATCCAAGAATTCATGATTATTCATGCCAACTAAACTGAAAATGCAAGCCCCCGAACATGTCTTCAGATTCTCAAGAAAAAGCAAACCGAACATTGGATTTTAACCATTTTTCCATACCAAAAAGAAGAAAAAGATAGAAATCTACATTTTTACCAGCATTTGATCAAACAAAGAAAACGCTGAAAGTTGTTTGGCTTGCACGATAATTTATACCTTGAGCTTTCACGTGCCGTTATTATTGATTCCATAAGTAAATAAATAAATGAGTCTTTATTGTTCATTAAATTGAATGGAAGTTTAAATTTTTCATTTTTTTCCCCTCTCGATTTACCTCCCAGCGGCATTGCTCGACGTGGCTGCGTCATTGTTCAATACTCCATTCAAACAATCGCTTTTCTCCTGTTCTTTCTCCTCTGCACCATTATCTCTCTGATGCGCCGCCTCATTTGGCGACGGCAGAGGGACATTATTCAAATTCGCCCTGTCGGAAGCAAATTTCCCGTCACGGCGGAACACCGTCTGCAATTCCGGCAACGGCAGCGGGTGAGGAGAAGGCGGAGCGGCAGCCGCCGGGGAAAGAGCACCAGTAGCTAACCTAGCAGGCGAATCGTTAAAAGTAGTCGGCGTGCCCCGCGAAAATTCGACGTCGCGGAGCTTTTTAGCTCGGGCGAGCAGGCGGCTGCTCCGACCACCGCGGCTGGAAAATAAAGACGGTTTGACGGCAAAACGGCCGGCAATCAGGCTGTCATCGGAAGTTGATTTGGCGGAGGAAGAGGAGGAGAACGAAAACGCGTTTTGCCACCAATGCCCTGTTTGTTTTTTCATTGTCTGTGGAAATGATAATGTGGTGCGCATGCATTGTACGTGATCATGTAAGTTTACAGATTTCAGTTCTCATTTTTTTTTTAAATTTTGTTAATTTTTTAGTTCAGGAAAATAAATTTGAATATACTAAATAAAAATTAGTATTTAAAAAATATGCAATGAAGAAGGGAAAGGAGATGAAGCAAAAATTCTGGGAAAAAAAAAAAAAAAAACGCGGTTACGACAAGAACGTAGCTCCACCCGAATAAGGAGAAGAGGACTAAGGAAGCGAGACAAGGAGGCTGTCTGAATCCTAAGGTTAAAATGGTCCGTCCATCCACTTTTTGTACTTTTTGTATTTTATTAGTTAAGTTAATGGTTTATTCTACTTTTCTAACAGCCGGACTTCTTTTTATCTTTTCTGTCTTTTTTTTTTATTGTAATTTCCTCTTCTTCTTTTTTTCTTAATTGCCATCCCAATTTAAACATTTTCTTTTTTACAAATTTCTCACATGTATTTAGAGTCTTGACTGAGGGTGATTGAAATATTAGTTTAACTCAAACTGTGTATTTCAAATGTCGAACTTACATGACTTCGCAATGTGAATTTGAAATTTTTATCTTGTCAAATGGCAATACCGGCAAAAATTTACATATTCTTGTTGAATGTATGTGAGATTGTTTTAGCTTGAAAATACAAAAAAAAAAAATAGGAAAAGGGATTTTAAGCATTTTTCTTGGATTTAAGATAAGTAAGGCAACTTTTTTTGTCGATAGAATGTTGAGAGCCTGTAGAAAAATAAAATAAATTAAAAAAAAATCCTACAAAGGCCGAATGCCGAAAAATATTTTCTGACATGACATCTACAAATGCCAAATTTTCTTTTTTTAGAACAATATTTTAACAAATTTGCCGTTTTAGTCGCACAGGTATTTGTACAGTTAGCCATGGGACCCCGTCCCCAAATAGCCTTTTGGTAGATTCGAAGTCAAAACTAGAATTGTTTGACCTTTTGGGTAACTATTGCTTACAACTTTCTTATCTGTCCAAAAATCTCAATAATATCTACATCAGAACTTCATTAACACGTATATTTTGTTTCTAAAATACCAAATACCACAAAGGAAATGCTTGAATTTCATTATTTTACATTTTGTTTCGGCGTAATAAGAAACCTTAAAAAATATTCTATTTACAGTCACTTGGAGTTTGTTCATTTTGATGCTCGCGAAAAGTTCAAAATTCACGGATTGACGATGAGGGAATTGGATCGAGAGTTGTGCTCGTGATCATAATCCAACAATCACGGAAGGCTTCTTACCATTTCAAATTATAAGAATAATGACATAAGCACAGTTACGCAGGCTTTGACCAATTAGTCAGAGATCAGTCTCCTTACAGCATATTTGCATATACCTCTTAATGGAGTGAGTACTGCATGCGTGACGCATTATAACTAATTACATATCGTTAAATAATATAAGATATGATTCACTATCATTACATAATAATAAATTATTAATTTTAGTACGCTACGCCAATTCACTTGTTGCATTTTATACTTTTTCCCTCTCAATGCACCGGTTTAGCAGATTAATCAAGGGATAATTACAGAAACCTCCCCTGAGGTTTCTGACAATTACACCTAGCACCCCTAAGGTTTGAAAAATTACACTAACCTCCCATGGCCACTTAAAATGACTATAATAACCCTTGACTTATTATTCTTATTATTATTTGCAAATTGATTTATGAATTTAGGGTTTTGAAGTTACAAAGTTACTAATAAATAATTGGTTTTGGGTAAATAGATTTGGATATCTTGCTAGGGAATATTTATGAATTTTGCCTCTATAATATGGTTGCTTGTGATAGTGGTAACTGATAAAAATGGAGTTAGCGTGATATGGTGGTGGTAGTGGTTGTTGTTCAAGTGGTAAAAACAAGATGAAATTTTTATTTTTATTTTCCTGATTAGTTGGCAGTGGTGTACCGGTGTTGGTGAGATTGTTTTGTGGTTGCTAATGGCGGTGTTCATGAAGTTGGTGGCGGTAGTTCAAGTGGTAAAAAATATATATATTATTTTTTTTGGTTTTTAGATTAAGAAGGGCAAAATTGGATTTTCATTTAAAACTTATGTTGATAGGGGAGGTCTTGTTACTAAAACAATAAATGTAAGGGAGGTTTGTGTAATTTTGAAACTTAAGGGGTGCCAAGTGAAATTGTCAGAAACCTCAGGGGAGGTTTCTGTAATTATCCCATTAATCAATTAATAGACTATGCTTCCTCTTCCCCCCAGAACATCCCGCCAAAGAAAGCTGCCGCCAACAGACTGGGCCTCGTGGACCAAGTCCACTTAGCAACCTAAAAGCCCAATAATCTACCAGATCAAGCTCGGCAATTTAGAAAGTGTCGTTGCTGTAGTTTTCATGTTAGCAAATTTGACATGACTCCAAAAAGTTTCATTGAGTGTAATTTCCTCTCTTTTTTTCTTTTTATCTTTTCTGTCTTTTTTTATTGTAATTTCCTCTCTTTTTTTTTCTTAATTGGCATCCCAATTTAAACATTTTCTTTTTTACAAATTTCTCACATGTATTTAGAGTCTTGACTGAGAGTGATTGAAAAATTAGTTTAACTCAAACCGTGTATTTCAATTCAAATGTCGAACTTACATGACTTCGCAATGTGAATTTGAAATTTTTATCTTGTCAAATGGCAATATCGGGCAAAAATTTACATATTCTTTTTGAATGTATGTGAAATTGTTTTAGCTCGAAAATACAAAAAAAAAAAAAAGGAAAAAGGATTTTAAGCATTTTTCTTGGATTTAAGATAAGTAAGGCAACTTTTTTTGTAGGTAGAATGTCGAGAGCCTATAGAAAAATAAAATAAATTATAAAAAAAAAGCCTAGAGAGGACAAATTAATGCATTTATAAGAATTGCTGGGCATATTTTTTTGGCACTTCGCATTTAGCACATTGAAAATCAATTTAAAGATTTAGCAGGAGAATTTTATTAAAATGTGGTTATATGGTCTCTCCTGGTCAATGCCTGACCCAATCGTCTGTTTTAGTCGCACAGGTATCTGTACAGTTAGCCATGGGACCCCCGTCCCCAAATAGCCTTTTGGGTAGATTCGAAGTCAAAACTAGAATTGTTTAACCTTTTGGGTAACTATTGCTTACTACGACATTCTTATCTGTCCAATAATCTCAATAATATCAACATCTGAACTTCATTAACAAATATATTTTGTTTCTAAAAATACCAAATGCCACAAAGGAAATACCTGAATTTCATTATTTTACATTTTGTTTCGGCGTTATAAGAGACCTTCAAAAATATTCTATTTACAGTCGCTTGGAGTTTGTTCATTTTGATGCTTGTGACAAGTTCAAAATTCACTCTAATGTAAATTAGAAATTGACGATGAGGGAATTGGATTGCGAGTTGAGCTCATGATCATAATCCAACAATCACGGAAGGCTTCTTACCATTTCAAATTATGAGAATAACGACATAAGCACAGTTACGCAAGCTTTGACCATTTAGTCAGAGATCAGTCTCCTTACAACATATTTGCATATACCTCCGAATGTAGTGAGTAACGTGTGCGTGGCGCACTATAATTAATCATACATTACTAAATAATACAAAATATGATCTATTATTATCATATAATAATAAATTATTAATTTTAATATACCACGTGTCAATGCACTTACTGCATTTTATACTTTTTCCCTCTCAATGCACCGGTGTGACAGATTAATCAATTAATAGACTGTGCTTCCTCGTGACCCAAGAACATCCCGCCAAAGAAAGCTGCCACCAACAGACTGGGCCTAGTGGATCAAGTCCACTTAGCAACCTAAAAGCCCAATAATCAACCAGATCAAGCTCGGCAGTTTAGAGAGTGTCGTTGCTGCAGTATTCATGTTAATTTGACATGACTCCAAAATGTTTCATTGATTGTGTGGCCCATTGTGGGATTAACGCCAGAAAATTAGATCAGATTAGTTGCTTTATTATCAGCACTTTTCCTTCCAACTGTCCCATCAACCATTCATAATAGATGACTGATTGAATTAAAAAAAAAATACGGAAAAAGAAAAGCTGGATTTTTGTGAAGAAGAAAAGTCTTTGCCTTGCTGAGGAGGATTCTTCAGGACTAAATCAAAGTAGAAGAACCCGACCCGGTGCGGATTTGGAGCGGAGGGTTTAGTCACTTGGACTTTGTATTAACGATGTGGGACGTCTGTTGGTGTTCTAGACTTTTCTGAGGTATATTTGGGCTATACTTTCCTTGTTAGAGACATTATATATATATACATATAGGCTTAACTCTTAGTGGTTGAACCATACTGATTTTCTGCCACTAATAGGCTCTAACTTTTGTTTGATTAATCAACGAAGTCAACAGGCCGAGCTTAAAAATTAGAGTCATTAACCAAACTCGTGTAGCTTTTATTTTTTCGTACGATAGATAACTTTAAATTATAGGATTGTAAATTTAACTTTTAAATAATGAAGAACAAGAACGTTTACTTACAGTTGGCTTGATTTATTGACGAAGTAATTTAAAACAAATATTTATCAACTCAGTTTCAAATCAACTATTCAATGGCTTATTGAAAACCTGAATCCTAATGGATCTTCTAACACCAACTTCATGTTCTCTTTAATTACTTCGAGTTCATTGAAAATCTAGAACATCATTTTGGGTATTAAAAACCTTCCTTTATATCATTCTGGATCTTTGTACGCGCAACCTTGCATGGTCACCCCAGAAATGGTCAAATAGCACAACACAAGGTATCAAAGGCATCTAACACAATATTTGACACCAATAAGACCAATAAAATGCTACTAAAATAGAAAATATTTACATGGACCCGGCCTACGAGTGAGACCCGTGAATTTTGTGGTTCAAAATCATCCATATCAGTCATGATCCACACCATGACCCACCAAAGACTCACCTCATAGTTGTTATTCTGAATCACATAATCCACGGCCCGACTCATGGACTGAGGCCATGTAAATATTTTTCAAATATATTTGTAAAAATGTGTGTGTAACAAAAGGAAAGTTACCACTTACCACTTACTTACTGCGTACTACTTGCTAGAATATTCATCAGGTATAGATGAGCAAGTTGTTTCACTTTTGGCGTTACGATGTCAAATCCATGCACGTGAATACAGTCCACCGAGTCAACAGTACTTAAAGGTCAAACGCCCGAAAAATGTGGATGGTATGGTGAAGAAATAACAGTAAAAAAATACGAAAACAAAAGCCACTCATAAGATACAAAAACCAATAATAAGTATTTGTGGTTACTAAACATTGTGGATTTTGTCGTCTGAACAATGTCATTACTTTGAAATTGTGTAGAAATATGAAACAAATTCTGAGAATTATGCTAGCGATTTAACACTGGATTAATTTCTATTGAATCGTACCTATGAGTGAGCAAATTTGGTGTGAATAGGTTTTAAAATGACTTCTGTATCTTGAAATCGATAAATTGGTAATTTTATACAAGATGATGTACACTTGGAATTCAAAATAGGTATAATAATTTTATTTGACTTCCATACATTCGGTATATTGAATTACTAATTTCGCACTGAATTCACAAACAATACATATATCTATATATTAGCATTTTTATTAATTTTCAAAAACAAAAAAAAAACTAATATTTAAAGGACTAATGTGAAAATAATCTTATATTCTTGTTGTTGAGAAAATGAAAAACAATATTATAGTATACTTTGGGGGTAAGAAAAATAAAAAGAATGTGTGGATTGAAAAATATATATATTTAAATTCGGTAAATATATATTTTCTACCAATTTCAAATCAAATTTGGTACAAAATTTCAAAAATAAAAAAAGCTAAATTAGTCGAATTCAATATATTGAATTTACTTAAATGCCGACTAATTCTTGACCCTATTGATATTAATGGAATGCAGGTAGATATGCTCACCTAAATGAGATGTTACAAGACCAGGGAGTACAAAGAGTTGATTAGAGTCACCAACTTCTATTCATTCATTAATCACGTGATATTAATTATTCTAGGCAACTGAAACTGCCCAGGGTCAACCTTGTGAGAAAAAGTTTTAATGCAAACGTACTTCCATCGAAAATTCTTAAATGGATTTAGTTCAGGTCTTACTTGTAGATTTCGTAATTTAAAATAAAGTTATATAAGTATTCTTAAATCAGTATCCATTACTATACATACGTGACATTCTTTTAGACTACGACGTCCACATATAGGGCCATGGACTTGGTACACTTAAAAATCTCCCTCCTTCCACTTTTATTTGAAGTTTCAAGAAATCCAGTTTGGATTTTTAGAATTGATGTTAGTATTTTGTGTAGCCAAAATAAAATACATAAAGCCGATGATCAGTTGGAGTTTTTGGCAATTTGATGCTTTGGTCATACCTGGCAATTCTTTTTGTTTCGATTTAAGACAATAAATTATTATAACTGTTAACAAAAAAAAAAAACTTTTAAGTTTCAACAAAATTTATCACTTTTCTTTGAAATTTTATTTTATTTTATAACTTTTCATTATCATAATTTTTTCCTATTCTCAGTTTGTTGCTTATGTTCACAGCACTCAATTGTCTCACTTATTTCGACGCGGCATGTGATAATAATTAGTAAGTGATCCCCAACATTTCTTGGATTTATTTGATGCAGAAGTAGAGGCACTCAAAGCAAGAGAAAAATCATAAAGAAAGAGAAGCTAACGGTAGCGAAAGACAAAAAGAGAAAAGGTTTATGTTCGTGTGATTCAGGTGTGACCTAGAAAATGTACCTTGGGGACAGTGGAAGGGGCTACACATTTAATGAAATGCGAGGCACTACAAGCAAATTTCTCACCAACACGTTGCCACTACTGCCTCTGAGTCAGGGCAGTCGTCCGATATTACTTCACTTCATTTTGTCTGATTCGCACCAGTCGCACTCACAGTCACACCGTCTCTGATCCTTCCTTTTTGTTCCTCCGTTGTGGTCCCAAAATTTATTCTGCTCCTCCTCCTTTACCTTTTCCTTTTCCTTTTCCTTTCTTTTCTTGTTGGCCCTCTGTTTTTCTTTCTTTTTTTTTTTTTTTTTGACAACTGGCCCTCTGCTTTTCTTGTGCTCCATAAAAGGTCGACTTGATGTGCTTATGACGACAACTATGTAAAAACTACAAAGATCTCTATTTTGCATATAAGAATAAAACTAAACAAGAAAAATAATTGACTTATCAAAGTACTTTTATGAAGAATAATTTTTTAATAATGTATTTTGAGAAAAATACTTAATCGAAAAGACTTGCATTCCTTAACTATAACCCCATGTTTGGTACACTGGAATGGTCCAGAATGGAAAGACCTTTCCACCCAAAATGCTTTTCCTCCCAGAATGGATTGGAAAAAGTTTTTCAGTCCATTGTTTGGTAACTCAAGTCAGAATGAAATGCCCATTCCTTTTCCAACGTTTGGTATGATCATATTTAGATGTCAGAATGGAATAAAATATATATTAATTTGACTTAATTGCCCTTAATTCTTTGCACTAGAATATATCATTTTTTTTTGTTTGTAATTCTATGCCTACAAAAACTTTAATATTTTTAATTTTAAAATTCTTAATATTCTTGCTAAAATTAAATCAATTATACTCTTTAATTAATTTTAAAATTTTTATAATTATTAGCATTATAATTAAAATTGTGAAAAAATTAATAATGAAACTACATTCACAATTTAATTTAATTAATAAAAATTTTAGTTTTTACACATTTGCATAAAATTTAAAAATAATATTTTAAAAAATTTTATAGCAAAAAGAAAAAAAATTCTAAGTATATATTAAACTGATTATGATTTAAAAATCATAAAAAATTATTAATTGAAGTTATTATTTATATTTTTTAAATTTTAAAATTAAAAATTAGTAAATGTATCCTAGGTAAAAAAAAAATCAGCTAAAAAAATGTGTGGAGGATAAAATTGACTCCTATTTTTAAGGCCTTTCTAGGATGAAGTTGGAAAGGCTTTTCCCTAGATTTTGTTGAGGAATGGGATTCCAGGAAAAAGATGGAATGGCATTCCAGGTGGCAAAGACCTTTCCAACTTAAAGTGTTCATATCAAACATGAGAATGGAATGGACAAGTTGGAAAGTTCTTTCCATTCCACCCTATTCCCGCGTACCAAACATGGGGTAAGTTCTCGAGTTCGAAACCATGTGAATGAAAAAAACAACATTGGGAGAGCTTCTTTTAAGGAACCTGATGTGGCTCAAACAGAATTAGTCACAAACTGTTAAACGGTTTCGAATGTATGTGGTGTGCCAAAAAAAAAAAAAATTCAAAGAGGATTGATTACAAACCATTAAATGGATGTGAATACTTGTAGTTTATGCAAAAAAAAAAAAAAAAAAAAAAACACACACACACACACACATACACACATTAATACATTAGCCGAATCATATGATTTTACGAAATTAAGCATCGCCAAAATCTGAAAACGTCCTTAATGATATATATATATTTTTTAATTTTTCGTTCAACCTTTCAAACGAAGGTTAAGGATGTGTCACTTCAACACAATTAAATGCAAAATGGGTCAATCAATAGCAAAAAGAGTATTGTTAAGGCCCCAGTGCCCTAAAGAACCCCGAACCACAACCTGATGCAGTAGGTGTCATCAGCCCAGACCAAAGGTTTCCAATGTGTCTTTTTAAACTAACTATAGCGAGAATAGGTTGACCCGTTGAATAAGACTTGTCTTCATAATATTTTTATTTTATATTTATATGAAGTTCACAAAAAATAAGTAATTGCACTTTTTTTTTTAATCTCTTATACTAGTCAAAATGATTTAGGTCTAATCAACCATAAAAATAAATGCATGTAATATAATTTATACGAACACTTGAAGCTTTGAGGTTTTTCTTTTTCTCTGTAAATAAGCATTAACTAATAAAAAAGGAAGGTTTCCAGATGCATAATTATCTTTCCTATTAAGAGAATCAAAGTTGCAAGTTGATGAAAATTATATTGAAATTGCCTATACACAAATCGGAATAAGAATTAAATGGTGATTGCAGCAGGATAATATCCCTGTATTGAAATAATTTTACAGAGAGGTTTAGAATTTTTCAAACTTTGAACTGGTATAACATGCCAACCAACTGGAACGATAACCTTATATCTTGTCTGTTTTTATCCATCACTAACTAACTTGAGCTTTAGTTGTTCCACCTCATAGTTATATAACAGATTATTTGATTAATTTTTCAAGTGGAAAAAACAATTGACTTTCAGATAAATTCACATATTCTTCTTAGCGCATATCCTAACATAAAAAATTAGTTTAAGTTCATCATTTGCAAGTTTTGTTGTTATGGAAAATGCCTTTGTTTAACAATCTATCATGACTAACAATCCACAAGGATTACTATAATAAATAAAACATTGTAGAAAATTTTGAAAAAAATTATCAACAAAACAGGTGTCATGCTTTGCATACTTTAAGAAATGTAATGTTTAGTTAATTATTTTCTCTTTTCATGCTTTATATAAGAAGTTCATTTAAATTATTTGCTGTATCATTGCTCAATGCTTAAAGCTGGTAATATATAAATAAAGTAATATAACCAAGAAAAATAAATCAATAATGAATCTAATATTTTTTCTTTGTATTTTTTACTTTTTGTAGTCAAGATTAAAGTTAGTTATACTTAGAAGGCCATCATAAATTACTTGCATTTATTATTTCCTCTAAATTTTTATATGAAATAATATGACTTTGTTCAATTGATCTGATTTCTTTTTATAAATTACAGAAATCGCTATTAAGTAAAAGTCATGCAGGAGAATTGAAACTCAAAACTCCACCAGAATTTTTCTAATATTCACGGAGGATGTTACAATTAAAGATTTCCTACTTGAAACCTCAAAAAATCTAGTCAAATCATGAGGATGACAAAATAGTATATAAACAAGAAAAATTTTTGTAAGATAATTATTTAGAACATTCAATAAAACACAATTTACCAAAATAACTAGAGTATTGAATTATTAAGTTTGATATCTATGATAAAATGAAATTTGTTATTTTTAATAATATTTTTTCATTTACTATATTTTTTAATGTGTTTAACTGTTCAGCCCATCATCTAGCAAATTTCCATGAAAATCTCGCTAATAATAGTAACTAAGAGCCTAAATCTTTAACACCAACATCAATATGAAAAATCTATCTACTAATACTTAACTAGTGAACAAAATCTGTTGTATGATCACTGGTACATGAATGTTTTTACACAAATGTGATTTAAGAGCACATTGGTTAATTTTGTAGTCAAGTGTCCACCTTAATAGAGGTGTCTATGTCAAAATTGTGATGTAAGTTTTTTAACATCACATCTATAATATATGGCATTTTAGTTATGTTGGGGTCTCAATATCGAACCATCATTGCAGTTATATCAAATTTCCTAAGTTATTAAGTAATTCCTTTTAGCTATCGCCTTGTTCTAGCTGATCTTATTATTGGTGTTTTTTATAGATTGCCATTGCAAGATAGATTTAAAATGTTTTTCTTAACAAATTATTTTTTTAAGAGTACATTTTACATGAAAAAGTTACTTCTCTTACAAATTTCTGGTGGTTAAATGACAACGTACAAGTATTTTGAAGTAGATTTTTTTATTTTTGATTTTTAATATTGTTAATATAAGTTAAAAGGACTAATAATAATTGCAATAAACAATTGAATTGGAGTTAATTTGAGATTGTTTTGTTTAATCTATAAAATAATATAATGGTTAAATATGCATAACTATAATTATATTAATTATATTATTGGGGGATCCAAAATTAAGAAAAAGATGAGCTGATAATAAACAAAAACAAAATTTAATTTAGTGATTGAGTATAAAAGTAGATATTTGAGATTTATAAATGTCACCTTTGAATCCTTCACAAAGTAACTTACACTCATTGAATACGTCGGTTGTTTTCAGCTGGAGGGAGAAAAACTAAAAAAAAATATTTTACACGTAAATTTTTTTTTCAATGTTTGACACTAAGTAAAATTCTAAAAATATTTTACAAAAAAAAAAAAAATTTCAATCAAACAGACATCAAAGTGATAACAAGTTTTACGGAACCAATGAACCACGTCTACCAAATGTTTTCGTACAGCTATAAGATGACGTTGATTTGCAATCTTTTCCATCCTTTGAAACTTTCTATTCCAAATCTCATTATTATTCTTTTTGTCTTATTTATTCTTTTGAGAAATTTATTTTTACGTGACACCTACATTTCTTAGCTATCTTAACTTGGTTTGTATTGGGATCCTGGAAAAGAAGTTGAAGATCGGATCCAGCGCCTTTGCACTTCAACCCTAACCAACAGGTCCACCACCAACTCCACTCTCTCCGATGAACCCAGGTCCCCTTTTTTCCTTCATTCTCATTCCCAACCACCTTCTTCTACATTCCTCCTCGGCATACGAGGTTACTGTCCTATCACTTTCATTTTTATTGGCTTCTTAACGTTCTGAATTCCGTTTTGTATATGGGCAGATAGCATGAGTTGGAAGGAGAGAGAAAAGGGTTGAAAACACTGATCTGAAGAGGTCTTCTATAAAAATCAAAATCAAAGGTGAGTTTTTTTGTGAGGTTTGTCTGTCCGAGGTGGGTTGGAAGGGAAGGAGGTTTGGTTTTAGACAACGAAAGATCTTGACGTTTGGATTCTTTGTTAAGGAAAGTTTTGATTTATTTTTGTAATTTATTTTTTTGGGATGTCATGATTGACAGACCATTGAGCTTCTTGCATTGCAATCTGATAGAGAAAGTTTGTCCAGCGGGAATGAACGGAGTAAAATGAATGAAAACCTTACTTTCTTGAAAAGAATCAAAAAAAAAAAAAAAATCAAGAATTTTCTATTTTGGTTAAACAGTCTTGTTAACCCAATTAAATTCTTGAACTTTCATATGAATTGGTTCTATCCCATTCTCTTCCCTTCGCCAGAAACCTTTAAGCTTTCTCTTCAAACTTCTCCTATCTGATGATTATCTCCATTTCATAGATTACCATATTCTTGTTTTTTCTTTTTTTGCCAAAAGAAAGCTATTTGAGTTTTCGAAGGTGATGTGAAATTTTTTTTATAAAAGAAGAAAAGAATAAAAATCAAAATTTGCCAGTCTCTTTATTTTCCATACTTGAAGTTGTATGTATTTAATTATCAAAGTTAAATTCAGTCCAGATAATGATGATCTTCATCTCATGCCCCTAGCCTTTGTTCTTCTCAATTTCATCGTAAAGTAAAACCTCCTGTTATGGCCACACTTAACAAATTTTCTTAGAGCAAAAATCAGCATCTGCTTGTTGTCTGCTATTATTACGACCAAATAAAGGTATGGTTAACACCAAAGAGCAAGAGAACCATTTTCAATAAAAGAAACTTTAATTATTGCTCAATTTATTAGTTTTTACTGTTGTTCCTTCCACATTTTTGTTTCTCAGCGACTTAAAATCCCATTTTCAATGATAATTTTGGGGTACGATTTTCAATGATAATTGATGTCTGTGTTTGTGATAGTAAAAGGCAAAGTCATACTTGAAATTGTGGTACAGCAGTTTTCCCTTCAGACTTTCCTCTTCTAAATTTACTGCCTTGATTTTATGAAAAGGAAATAAGAAATCGTTACATAAGAATCATGATTTTGACTTCTATGCTTAGATTTGCTAACCCATTTAATTTCCAGTTGTTTCTCTTTTATAGGTAAATGAAACTTCGCTGAATCCTATATATTCTTCCCATATTATATATGTCTGCAGTGTATACAAATGTGTACAAATACAGTTAGTTGTACAAGCAGTGTCATTTTAGTCAATATCAGCAGCTGTTTATCTCTCTGTTTGCATTCACAGCTGTATTAGAATATTTTCTGTTCATTAATCTTTCATATAATTTGAGTTTTCTTTTTTAAGTTTTCTATAATTTATGACAGGAAGTGATAAATTTATGTGGTTGTCTTAAATGGCTCAGAAAATTTAATTGATTTTAGTGGAATTAATGTTCAGTGATAACAATACATTGGTGTTGAGGAAGAACAGGAAGAACATGTCCTCATCGAATTCTCCATGCGCAGCATGCAAATGTCTAAGACGAAAATGCACTCAAGAGTGTGTATTTGCACCCTATTTTCCCCCAGACCAACCCCAGAAATTCATCAATGTCCACAAGGTCTTTGGAGCAAGCAATGTTGCCAAGCTTCTTAATGAACTGGAGACTCCTCAGCGTGAAGATGCGGTTAACTCCCTTGCCTACGAGGCTGACTACAGACTCCGAGACCCTGTCTATGGCTGTGTTGGCCTAATCTCCATCCTTCAACACAAGCTCAAGCAGGTCCAACATGATTTAAACAATGCAAAGAAGGAATTGGCTACTTATATAGGGCCCTCCGCTATGCTGCCCCTTTTTCAGCACCCGGGGTACATGCAACAGCATCCGAATAATTCTTCAGCACCTGGTGTAATGCCTTATGGTATGCAGCCGATGATGGGGTTGCCAACCGGTGTGGCGACTTCTCATGGCAGTCCGTTGATTATCCGTGAACCTCAGCAGCAACAGCAAATGTACGAGGCACAACAATTTGCTGCAGCGGTTGCAGCAAGGGAGCAACAACAGGAGATGTTTAGAACATACGAGCAACAGCAGCAGCAGCAACCACCACAGGAGCTTATGAGGTTCAATAGTGGTTTTGATGGGCCTGGACCGGCTACTGCAACGGCATTTAATCCCATGACTACTGGTGCTGCAATGTCGCCTTCCTTGGCTTTGGGCTCATATGAAACGGTCCCGTATCATCAGATTCCTCAACAACAGCAGCAAACACCTGCAGAGCAGTCTCATTCTCATCCTCACCTCCCTAATCAGTTTCAGATTCAATCTCAGTTGATGCTTCAACAGCAGCAGCAACAGCTGCCAGCACAGCCTCACCAGCCACAAGCAGCCCAGCAGCAACAGCCACAGAGAGCCAAGAGTGAGGAGGGCAGGAGCGTTGGTCCTTCATGTTGATATCTTTTCTTGCTAAAGTCTCATATGCTTTCTGAGCTTTATTCTTGCACCACATTTTCTTCTTGGTTGGTAACACTCTGCCCCACTTTTACTGGATTCTTATATCTTTGTTCACTCCTTTCTATCTAATCATGGTGATGCTTCAGAAAGGAGGCTGCCTGCCTGCCTGCATTTATATGGACAGATCTTTTTTTTCTTGTTCCTTCGTTTATGAAATGAATTTGGGTAGTAATAGTATTCTATTTGAGTGGTAGTAGAAACTGGAAAGCAGAATTTACTCACTGTTTCATAGTCCAGCAGTCGATTGGTTTGATTTAAAGAATTGTTGTCTTTTTCAAAGCCTTGATACGTTACATCCATTCATAATATCCCCTGACTGTTACCTTTAAGGATCCTTTCGCTTCTGTTTCTTTGTTTTCACTTTTGTCTGATATTTAATCTTGGAGTCATCCCAGGGGTTTAAAGTCCTGGCACTTCAATGATATCTCTCTATATTACTTTGTCTTCTTTTAAATCTTTCAAATGATTTTGCTAATATTTTTTTTCCTGATCAGTGATTTATGGTTTTGACCATGTTTAGCTTAAAGGAAGTGGCGTGGAAGAAACATATAACACTAACGTGCAAAACTGAAATGGTTGTATGGGTACATTGAGGAGAAAGGGAGAATGTTTACACCATAAAGTTGAGTACGAAAGAAACTACTAGTAATATATTGTTACTTCAAATGTACGCAGCACCTGCCTAACTCACATTCCATGTTCCCATTGCCATGCTATTTAAGAGTACAATTATAAAATCTTGAAAATTGGAGGATAATACTCCAAAAAAAGTTAGGTTTTTTTCGCTAAATAGATGTGAAAACGAGCCATCATTTTTGACAGAATATATTAGATATTCTTAATGCAGTTCTTCTTGGTTCTTACTTAGGCCTACCTCAATTTACTTTAGTTTTCATTGCTATATTCTGCCTCCATTTTCTTCCCTTTTCCAAGCATTTTGTTGGCTTCTGTTTTCTTGGAAATAGTATAAATAAAGGCTTTTTTTAACTCAGTGCTAAAATGGTGATTTTTTTTTTAATGTTGTTGTTATTCTTGTTTTGGTTCTTTTCCAAAATGACCTATATAAATTGAACTACTGCTCATCCATGCTTATCTTGCATGTTTTTTTCAAGCTGCCATTTGCTGTATGTGCAATGTGAATAATAGCATTAAAGTTTTAACTCATTTGGTTTTCCTATTCTGTTCATTTTTGCAGGTAATTTTTGCTCTAAACAAGCAGACAAAGAAATAGATAAAGACAGTGATAGAGTGAGGAGGTGGAAGAGAATTTGAGAGAGGGATTCACATTATAAGATTGAAAATTGCAAGTAAATGTTTTTGTATTTCTTTTTCCTCCAAAAATTGACCTTTTGGAGGCTTTGATGAAGATTTAATTGGAGGTCCATTTTAAAATGTAGGAGTTACTTACGAATTTTAGAGATAGTATCCTTTTCTTGTTTACAAGTCATAGCTGAAGTTTTTGACCTTTTTGGGAACCTTATAGAATAAATCAAAAGCTTCTTTACCTGTAGCTAGTTTTTGACCAATATTATTTTTTTCGGCTGCTAACATTTTGTTTATCCCAAGAACATTGTCGAGACTTTCACTTCATATCATAAGATGAAGTTTAATGTAATGGGCATTACTATTTGCTAATAAGTATTTGCCTTGCCACAGCATTAACTAACTTCAACTAAATTCTGTGTTTCTTTGTTGATGATTTTTTTTTTTGTTTTGTGGAAAACTGAATTCAGCTCAAAGGTGGTCTGTTTTTTCTAATGGAGAATGACTACTTTTCTTCTAGTTGATTGCCCTAGTTCGTTAGAATGAGCCCTCAACTGCATAGTTGATGATTAATGCGAAAGAATTTGAAGCATATGCATGTTTACAAGTGATTTTACTACCCCTAAAAAAAAAACCATTCTCCTGGAGGTTGTTATCCATTATACTGAAACTCGATCAATTTGGATGGTTGATCAGAAGGACTTTATTAGATCCTCTGAGATTTTGGAGCTTGGTCATTAGTAACAAAAGCAAAATATGGCAACACATCTTTTTGGCAACAAATCTTTTTCTCTTTCCTTTTTGGTCTAAAGGGGTTATGAATTCAGGTTCAAAGAAATTACGAAATGGCTTTGATGGCCACGTCCAATTGAATATGATAAGTAATTCAGTGTGCATGTGGGTGTTGTTATTGTTAACTAGAAAAACACTCAATTAGCCTTTGATTTCTTTTTTAAAATGCTGTCAACTACCATTGAGCACTAAAATCTATGAAGCTCGGGAGACTTCTATGCTCGTCTGCACGTGAACTCCTCTTCTCTAAGAAACTTCAGGGTCGTGTTCTCAGGTGATGGTCTTACAAGGTATTGCATCGTCTCTACCAACTAGCTTCCTACGCCAACTAGAATAACAGTTATTACAGCTTTCCCATGACATCTTTTGTTTCTATATAAAAATCACTTTAAAGATTGTAAAAGTTCTGGGTTTCACCCACATTTTCCCTAGTGTGTGTGTGTATTCTTGTGATTTTGAGTTTCTGGTAGGTGGACCATGGATTGAAATATCGTAGCAGATTGCTACCATGCCAAAGTATACGGTAATGGATTGCTTTCCATCGCAGTCACTTGTTTGTTTGCACTACACCAGAGAATTAACTCAAAAAGACGTACTACCATTGATACATCGTTGTCTAAACACCTATATGTTTCTTATTCAGGATGTAAGAGGACAATAATTTCGAAAACATTTAAAAGTGCTGGAGCAAAGTCAATGAGATGTAAATTTTTTGTTCCTCAATCGACAACTTGAATTCTACTTCTATTCTTACTCCTATTATAGTCTATACTGGAGAGCCCCACTGAATTTTGAAAAATCGAAAGGACTAAACCACCATCAACCATACGGGTGCACTTAAGTAGTCAATTCATCAAGTGGATTTTTTTTTTTTTTTTTTTGTCCCTGTCAATGATTGATTCTCGTTGTTTTATTAAGAGAATTATTTTGGCTGTCCATTCACATCCACTTTGTCCAAGCACTGTGTCCATACTAGTTGGACCACGGGCCTTGAAAATTTGCACAGTCCGAGACAACGTACAAACCACACCTTTATTAGCTTTCACCAGAGAAATGTGATACGGTGATGTAGTAAAAAAACAGCTATGAAGTTTGGTGGTAATTTCCACTAAGTTATTAGTCTTCTTATAGCAATTGAAACAATATCTCATTATTGCTTAAAAGAAACAACTTAAACCTCTCAATTTTAATCCAGGCACCTTGAACTTTGTAGTTCTAATCGTCGGCCGTTGGATCCTGCCACTTCTTGTTACGGAATACAGATATTGGGCCTTGTGATGACAGACAAATTGTCTGTCGTTTATTTTATCTGTCCAGTGCAATTTGAGCCCAGAATTATTCCAAAGACTGGTTAACTTGGAGACATAGCATTGCTCGGGTGGGATGAACGATAGACATTAAATACTATTTTGGACTTATAAATGTAAATCATTAAAAATTTCCCATTTTTTTAAGCATCCAAGACTTTGTTTTCTTAGTATTTTTTAAGGTGAGAAAAAATGTTTATTCTTTCAGTTTTTTTTTTCAGTTCAATTCTTTTTTGTTCAAGAGAAACTCTAAGCATTACAGGAAGAAATGAGAGACTTAAAAGTTGAAATAGGTACTTAAAAATGCTGACGATCAAAATCCAGACAAGAATCGTCAATAGTGTTTAGGAACCTGCCTTTGGGCTTCTTTAACAAATAAAGAAAAGATCCATGTGGATAGCCCAAATCCAATTGCAAGTGCAATGTAAAACTTTTCTTCTCTCACTTTATGTATAGGAGGGAGAAGTTACTCTCTCTCTCTCTCTCTCTCTCTGCCGTTATGTTCGCTGCGTCGCTCAAGTATCAGGAAAACCCAACAAGGTACTACCCTGCCGCCCAAAACTTTGGTATCGATCTAGTGTAGCACCAGTGGACTGACCTCATGGTTTATAGGAGGCTTTAGGATATATATATATGAATAAGATTAGCTTCCAAGTCACGTATATTTTGATTCTCTCTACTGTTTTTTCATATACCTCCTAGTCACCTGGATCTTTTAATATCGTTTTGTATCTTTAGATTCGATTTTCCCTTTTACATTGTAAAGTATAATATCACAATTCACATGCAAATAAAGCCTCAGTGGCCAACAGACAACTCATGAATTGTTTCACGAGGAAAGTACCTCTAAATATAGACTAGAGAAGTGTGATTTTTTTCAGTGTGGAAGTATGCATGCTTACATAAAAAAATTAGGAATTCAGAAGAAAAAATGATAACTAAACACAACAATGCGGAGTTTATGTATTATTAGAAACGAGCAGACGCAATGGCATTTCCATAGTTTATTCCGATAGCCGGTGGCCATGACATGTAATTGTTACAGATTACGAGTTGGAATTTTCTCTAACAATTACAAATGCTAAAATGTGCTAAAAGTCCTGTATCTCAGACAATTGTGAGCAAACAACACTGTAATCTTAGTAATTCAATTGATTCGCATATGTTTCTATCTGCAAAATTCAGGGATCATTTGCCTCATACAGGTTACCCTGTTGGCTTCTGATGACGACCCTTCTAGTTGTGGCTTTCTGTTTTCACATCATTTTCTTCTTCCATGCTGTCACCACCACTAACTGAAGCCCTTTTAGCTGAGCCACCTAAATGCAACGGGCACTCAGGAGAACCAGACAGGGTCGTGCTAAGCGGTGGCAAATGGATGCGTTGTCCCCTACTCAGACAGTCATAACTTGGCGAAGCACTTGAAGAGCTTGACAGTATCCTTCGGAGATGAAGCCTGTATTTCTGCAAATTTGGAGCAATTCTTTACCATACCGTGGTATTCACGAACTAAGCAAGATGAGGAAGTTTTGCATTTTGTAAAAATTACCTGTAAATGGCTTTTGACTTCATCATTGGTTAGGCCATCCACTTGCATGATTTCTCTAATCTGCTTTGGGGTAGCAGCTGCAAATTGGATGAACAAGATAAACACACATCGGTAGATAATTCAAAATGCATGACATGATATAATACAACAATTTCCAGTATTGAACAAATGTAACATTGGAAGGCGGCAGAAATTTTTCAGCCGATGAATTAATGCATTTTGAGCTAAAAAATCTACAGATCAATGACATCAAAAGAAATTCAAATGTCAATTAGAAACCGATGGAACAAACGGAAAAAGAAAAACAAAACCAATGTCGTTAGTTGACACCTGTTACCAGAATAAATTATGTCGGATTCTCAGATACCTCGAATAAAAGTACTGAATACTTCTGTTGACCAACAAAAGATTCCTATCTCAATACAAACATTTGCAACCAGTGGAGTAAAGATAAAATAAAAGAGGAGTAACTTAATCCAATAGGAGACAAAAGGAATAAAAAATAGAGAATCCCAGAAAGCAATAAAACTGTGGATACCATGAGGACCTCCCAGTTGGAAGAGGGCTTTCACAAAACTTATGTGCAAATCATGCGACCAATAACGCCTCTTTTTCTTGCTCTGCGGCCCGGATGTACTGCCACCCTCCGAAAGTAGAACACCACAATCAGTTGCAACAGAAACATTCTGGCCTTTTGAATTCTCATGATCAACTGACAGTTCTGGCATTGTCAGAGACAGCCCATCAAGCGGATAGTCATCCACCTCCTCTGTCTTCACCATCACGGCTTCATATGGTTTCTTGAAGGGCACAAACGCCCCTCGCAACTTGTTGTGGTCAAAACTCCATGTCTCATCAGACGGGCTCCACCTTGCTACTCCATCAACCCTTTCTTGATTCCTCTGTCATAAGCAAAATAAACAAAAAGAATTATCAAAACCACACAAACGTTTAAAAAACAAAAAAGGGACAAAAACTTACTGATTGATGGAGAAAAATGGAGCCTCGATTTTTGACAGTACTAAAACCGTTCTCATAGTTGATAGGAGTAGTCCAAAGCTGTGCAGAGCTCATCCAGTTCTTCTTGTCAGTCCAATCAGCTAATCTTTTTGCCCTTCCATCTTCATGATCTGAAGAATTCCTTTTCAAAGGCTCGAATTCTTCCAAAACCACAGCCTCCACCTCTTTCCTCTTCAACTCCACCACCTCCTCCTTCAATTTCCATATAGCTGTACCACACACAAAAAAGAAAAAAAAAATCAACAATCTCAGAAAAGTTAACACAATAGAGAGGCTAGAGAAAATAAAAAAAAGGAGCATACCATCATTCAAGAGTAGCATGCAGAGAGGGAGTTCACGTTTGAAACCATCGATCTTATTCATTTCTTGCTCCAAAAGATAAACATAATCATTAAGTTTGGACAGTTTCATGGGGATGTCGGTGATCATTGAAACTTCTCTTAGCAAATCCGAAATGGACTTTGGAACAAAACCACTTGAGTTTAGATCTAGCAGTCTCAGTTCCTTTGAATCCAACCCCATTTCCTCACTCTTTTTCGGGAAAAAAAAAGAAAGAAAAAGATTTTATTTATGTATATTTTTTAACAGACGGGTTTTGATGGTTTTTATGCTATGATTCTATCTAACGTTTGCCAGATAGAATAGCGCTGAAATGCATGATGACAGTGAAGGTGGATGGGATTGATTTATATAGCACAGTGGGTAGGAAGAGAAGGGAAAGAAAGGGTAAAAATCGAAAGAGGTTGGTAAAGTTGGGAAAACGTAGAATAAAAAAGATTCTGTGGGTTTTTTTCACGTTCGGGGCGTCGCATATTTTTGCGTTTCCTTGAACTGAATGCCAAAGGAACGCGGTTAATCTGGCTTAGTAAAATTTTGTGTTTGAAGAAGGATTTTTCTCATAATTTTCTTTACTTTTTAAACCAAAAAAGTTTTGTTTAATGAATATAGGATCTTTTTAATTTAATAAAGGAGGAATTTTTGGCTCTATTTGAGATGAGTATTTTAAAATTATTTTTTAGAAAAAATTACATTACTTTTTTATATATGTATTGTATGTGAGAGAAAAATGTGGTTAATAAAATAAAAAAGTATTTAAAAATTTTTGTTTAAAAATAATTTAATAATTTTTGGGGGGGTAGGGGCAATTGCCCAAGAAATACTCATCAATGTTGATATTTGGAACTTTGTTTGAGATGTATTAATAACAATAAGATTCTTTAGGATTTTGAGGCTTACATTTTAACTAGTGCTTTAAATGCAAGTCGATTTCTTTTCTTTTTTTGATTTTTGGGGAAAAAGCAAATCGTTTTCTTTTTGTTGTTCACGGCTCTTTTTCTTTTTAACGAAATTTTATAATTTTGTTTTCTCAACTCTTAAAAATTGAAGAGGGGATTGTGTGCGTCAGTGTTTGAATCAACGACAACGTGGGCGAATACAGCCCGTGGATGATGAATGACGCATTTGGGTCAATAAACGTGGATTTAATAAACCTCTACTAGTTGCTAGTAAAAGTTAAATTTATAAGTTCATTGGCATGAGTAAATAAATTAATGTTTACAATTTTCCATGAAAATTGAAATTGGTCATTTAACATACATCGTCATTAGCGATAATATTTTTCATGAACTACATTTAAACAAAAATGGAGAGCCATAAATTTCAATTGATTTCTTCAAATATTTTTGAGACAGGTCGGATGATAAATTCGATATATGAATTGGAATGGACAATAGAAATGTAGATGCGACAAAACAAGTATCATTAAAATTGTGAATCCGAACCCATCAAACATTAATAACGTGACTCGTCAAAAAAATTTATTTACTTATTCGACTATATGATTGTCAAAAAATTAATGAATCAAATCTTTTTTCTTCTCGACAATGGTAAGCACATCTTCGATTCAATGCATTAAAACCACTTATTTATAATCTTCGACAAAAATTTTTAATTCACTTGTGCATACTTAAATGTTCTAATTTTCTTGAAATGCGTTCATGTTTTTTTTTTCCTTTTTTCTTTTTTGGTCAAGAAAGAAAGGGAAGAAACAAAAAAAAAAAAAAAAGCAAAAAAAGAGGGATAATCCCTGAAGAAGCATCAAAGCAAGAATACTATGTTTTGTTGGACCATTCAAAATGGGTATACAATTAAGGGTATCCTAGTTACAGGAAAGATTCACTTGGCAAACCACCATTTTATAATATAGCAAAACATGAAAAGCACGCAATTTCTTCCCAATTGTCCCTTCTCTTGGCTTGATATAGTGTGGCTCAAGAGATTTTCAGGTAAACTGGGTTCACGTATCACTTATGTGGAATTTATAATTTAAAAAAATGTAATGTAAGTAAAGTGATACATATTGAGATAAAAAAATAATATAAAAATATTTATATAATTTTTTTTAAATCACAAAATTTACAGATAAACCTATAGACCGAATTCATTTAAAAATTTTTCAGCGTGGCCATGAGGACCTTCAAAACCAAGACGCAAGAATCTCTTGGGAGTGGGGATACATCATCCACCAAGTAAAATTTGTACTTGGTTTTGAATGAAGTCAAGTTCACTATTACTTGAATGAAGTCAATCTCTTGATCATCTATTGTTTGAATGTGAAGTCACTGTTGTAGTTTGGACCAAGGTCTTAAGTTTGTGCTCCATACAAAGGAGGATTGGTTCTTGGCATGAAGAAATTGACTAGATGAGTAAAGCCTGGAAGTCAGACTCTTATGCAGATAAGTTTAAACGAGTCATGTGTGCTACTACCATTTACAACATCTGGAAAGCTCGAAATCAGGTGTTGTATCAAGGTAAAAATGTGAACGCAACTGGGATAATTGAAGCAGTAAGAAGAACAATGGCTGAACTAGTGTTAGGGTGGAGTAAAGCAAAAGTTACGCAGCAGAACTGGAGATTAATGGTTGAGTGGGGACTTCCTGAAAGAATTTTTGAAGATTAATCTCTTATTATTTTTGTATGTTTTGTATAGATTGAGGGGGATCATCTTGTATAGGATCTTCCTTAGACAACATTGTTAATGTAGACCTTCTGCATTTGTACAATCTTTTCATGTCTTATCCATAAATACAATACATCTTTTGCCAAAAAAAAAAAAACTTATTTGATTATCTATGATTTTTGCCTTATTGACATCAATCTGTAGTTCTACCTGTCTCAACTTCATTTTTCAATTTACAGTGCCTCTGTTCTAAACGACAACACAATTGGCTTTTATGAAATGAGCAGTTAAGAAGTTTTGGAACTTTTAATCCTTGAAGCTGGTCAAATCAAAAAGTTCTTTCAGCTTTTCATCACATAGTATCCTCCTCGTATCGGATGGATCCTTCAATGTCAAGAAAAGCAAAGTGAACCACAATGGAAGCTCATCAAAGACAGCCAAAAAGGTTGATAACAATATGAGAGGGAGAGGAATCACAGTAAAAAAAAAAGTATACAGCATTCCAAGTTACGTCCAATCTTCTAAATTTATCCGAGTAAGTACTTGCAGGTTGTTTTGCCTAACGTAATCCGAGATTCTTTTGAGAACATCAGATCTTGCTTAATGTATCCAAGGAATTAATGAGCGCATCAGAAAGAGGAAGGGAAGCAAGTAAATCTGGAAGTCCCACCCTTGTGCCTCTTTTCCTTTCTCTCTGGCTTATCCAATTCTAAATATGAAAGAAGAGGGACAAAAGAATGTCCATGAAGAAATTCATTAGATTTTGGGCTTCTTCAACAGATATCTGATTTAATTTATTTGTACAGATGAACAGACAGCTAGAAGGCCAAATACAAATATGCCAGACATAAATAGAAAAATTTACCATCAGTTTCTGAGGGGGCCAGATATGCTTTGCTGAGGCCTTGATCGTTTGTGACATGTTTATATCATCCCCCCAAAAAATCGCTTTAGGTATCATCACATAAAATGTTCCGCCCATTGCTTGGGTTTAGCAGATTATTTTCTCGAATATAGCTCCATAGTTGCTTCAGAACCTTAATCCTCATAATTTAAAAAATAGATCATTAACCCGAGTTATCATATTAAAAGCAGACAAATGTACAGTGACGAGGAACATCATGTTATTCCTCTGTTCTGGGTAATTCAGGTACGCTAATGAATTTTTTAAGTTGTGGAGAAAGGCTACATACCCCGGTAAATCCATCCCATCTTTTCTTAACCCACTTTAATCTTCTTTTTCGACCTATCAAGTTACAGAGCATCTATGTGTCTTACTAGATCAAAAGCCAAAGCCTTTATAGATTAGATCATTCATTTAATATGTGGGATGAAATCACTCAACAACTTCATATTTTTTCCAAGAAAGATGAATGAAAAGCATTCTACATGAGGAATCAGCATCATATTTACTGAAATAAGCACCAATTCTTTGACCATTTATCATTTCAAAAAAATATCTGCTGTTCATTCAGCAATGACAACAAAACAAAGAAACTCTATCAACTTATAACAAGCAAGCTACCTCAGCGTACTCATTTGCCTAAACTACTTGAGCAATCCACAACAAGGGGATTGATGGGCAAAGATCATATAAAAGCCAAATGGCTAACAGCATGAACTGCTTTATGAATGCCAATTTGTGTGCAATATTGCAAACCATATTAGTCACTTATTAATGTTTACAGGAGAGAGAGAGAGAGAGAGAGAGAGCATTGTGCAAAGGACTAACTTTATTTGCTAGTGTTATCTAGTTGGTGGTGAAAACTACGAAAGAATTCGACGAATAAGCAAAGGCAATTTTTGTTTTTCCTTAACAAAATCCCTCAAGAAACTCACCATTTTTTAGGATTCTTTCCACCAAGATTTACCCATTCATGGTTACACGCAACCATGAAACGGTGGAAGAGTAAAGCCCGGTCTGGCAAATCTATCTTTGGCATTTGATGTTTGTGTCATTTGACAGATTTGCCCTCGACTTTCCTCAGTAATTACGAATTACAGGGCAATTTTGAAACGTTAAGCTTCTTGTGCCCGAAAACGACTTTATGGGCTGGTGGGTTCTGCATGGGTCAGTCGTTCACGACCTAACATGATCTGTATGTAGATTCCAGACTTGAGTAGGTCCGCGAATCTTTCTCATGGAGGCCCAGAGTGCCGTACGTGGTGCGACGTAGGCCTTTCCCAAAATGTTCAGAGTCCGTGGGCCCCAATACAAGACGTCAAGAGTCAAAGTGATGTGATCATATATAGCATTGCTCTTTCTATTTTAAGTTATTTAAGAAGTCCCAAAAATGGCTCGAGAGGAAAAATAAAGGAAAAATAAAAAACCAAAAAAGTATGACAAGGAAAGACAGAATGGGAGCTTTACCCCCCAACCCATTGTGCATACAATTATTGGCATCCACGTCTTCCCTAATGGAAAAACATGTGTATATTGAAATAAAAATATTTACTTTGTATCTTTTTTGGTTGAAAGGCTGATGAGAATATTTATACATCGCTACTTTAATAATGGTTTGAACAACAAGCTTTTGGTGTAACGCACCCTTTTTGTGTTAGTCAAATATACCTTTTATAAATAACTACCTATTATTCCATTCTCCACAAAATTTTTCCTATTCTTTTCACTACCGGCATCTTCTTTGCTATTTATTACTCCTTATGTTCTATTTTGATAGGTTTACAGTTTTTTCACACAATTTAAGAAAAATTAGTTAACTTTATTGGAAGAATAAATTAATTTATGATATTCTTAAAATACTTTTATATTTATCATTAAACATTTATATTAAATACAATATAGAAAATTGTACTATAAATCAAATTAATTTCATTTGATATGTGAATGCACAATTTTCTATGCAACTTTCACTTATAACAAAGTAATTAAATAGAAACATTTTAGAGAAGTTCAAAATTAATAACATTTTTCAAATAGAAAGTGAACTATAATTTGAGACGCATGAAAAAAGAAAACAAACCTATCAAAATGAGCTGGAAAAGTATTATTTTCATATATAACAATTAAATGTACGGAACCAAGACATTTAATTTTACATGCCCTTTTATCAGCTTTATACACTTAACCATCAGATCTTGGCACTGTTAATCATCACAATTAATTTGTTAGATCAGTAATTAGTACACGGCTAATCCGGACGAGCACAGTCATTTTCATTGCTAACTAAAACCTCCAAAAGCCTGCCTGCAGAAAAACGACAAAAGAAACCAAACTTCAAGGCTGCCGGTGGCCAATCACCATCGTGACTAGCGCTGAAATTTATCCATACGAAGGGCACCTTCGTCATTTCACCGACACAAATCCATTCGCAGTTAAAAAACTCACAAATTTCAACCAAAAAACCGAAAACCAACAAAAAGGTACCACTACTAGATGTAGTTACTCCCCGGGCGGGGCCCCCAAAAAACCGCCCCGGGGCAAAAAAAAAACAAAGGCATTAAAAGGACGATCGGATCAATAACGACAAAAAAAACTCAAAAACGGCGTCGTCTCCTCAAGCTATCTATCTTAATCCAATCGCACCGGCCTACTGGTAATGTTGCCCTGTCACCATCAAAACACCTACAGGCCATTTTAGATATTACTCCTAATAATAAAGAGACTTCTCCCCCGTCGCCGAACCTTGGAGGAAAAAAATCTTCAGATCAAAACTGAAAGTACTAAACTAACCTCCGCCAAAATATCTTTATTTTAATCCACCGAAGCCTGAAATTGACATTTCACGCTCCTCCTTACCCATCTCCCTAAGCCAAAGGATTTTGGATTTTTTAGAGTCAAACACTGGCCACTACCGATAGATATTCAGGCAAGCCTTGCATCGCCCAACCGGGGAGGGAGGGAGGAAGGGAGGAAAGCGTCGCCGTTTTCTCGCCGGATTAAAATAAAAGCTGTCTAATGTGAAAAGGGAAAATGGATCGGGCTGCGGTAACAGCGGGTCCGGGTATGGATATGCCGATCATGCACGACAGTGACCGGTACGATCTCGTGAGGGATATCGGGGCGGGTAACTTCGGCGTGGCCAGGCTCATGAGGGATAAGCAGACCAAAGAGCTGGTTGCAGTTAAGTACATCGAACGAGGCGAAAAGGTTAGTTTCGTAATTTCTCGCTTTGTTCGCCCCCCATCGCCCGAATAGTGGTTATTTTCTTTGCTAAATTTGAAGGAGCAGTTGTTGATTATTGTTTGGTGCAAACATGGAAATTTTATTTTATTATTATTTTTAGAGTGCTACGGAAATAACTTTTTGGCCTTGTATGACTAAACTTGTGGATGTGCTACTTTTTGTTCTGGATAACTTTTATTTTTGTTATTTCTGGAAATTTTTATATTCATTAATTATTTCTCATTTTAGTAATTATACATATATATTTTTTCTGGATTGTTCTGTGAGGAATTTAGTGATGTTAATGCAGGTCAAATGATAATTGTAGCATGTAAAAATAATATGGGAGTTGTCTTAATTTGGGAATTCTAAGGTTTGAAAGCTTATATTGCTAATTTGCTACCCATCTTTTAAGTAAAAAAGAAAGAAAGAAAGAAAGCTTGTGATCCAAAATCTGTTTATGAATAACATTACATTTACTAAAGTAATGACCTGGTCCGGAAATTGGCCCTAGAAACTGTAGCTGATCGAGAATCCCAATGAACTGAAGTTGTCCCTCATGATGGTTTCAAGCTGTGGAATAGGATAGAAGTGCTCGGTGACTTTGCTTATTACGACAGTTTTGGTCTGCATTTGCTTTATTGCTCTGATGTATGCAATTTGTGATGGTTCTTGATTTTGGTCACAATAATTCACGGACGGAACTTTCAGGGTCTACCAGCAGCATTTTAATTCAATAAACTCAGGATAATATATTTTTACTCTATTATATTTGCTCGCTAGAATTTTCTTGCATTGTCAGCCTTAACCTTCTCAACTTCAGTATTTGAGCCATTCAAGAATTTTTGCCAGATTCTCTCTTACCATAGAATTTAGTACATGTAATACTCTGTTGGAGTTTTGTTTGAGACATAGAAAAAGTATCCTTTGTGTGTGCAACTTGATTTTTGAAGCTTTACTCAATTGGGCATTGATTCATTAACGCTGCTGAGGCTAGGATTTTTATGCCTGGATAGTACTGTTACGTTTCTGCAGTAGACATTTTAGTTTCTGAGTCATGAAAATTGACTTTCCGCTTTCGGATATTTGAGATGCAATGATACCATATCCTAAAAGCTCTTAAGACTCTAGACTGCCATTTGTTGGTAATAATATAATACATGTTAGATATTTCTAAGAAACAGAACAGAAGTAATTATGTTTCAGGACCAGCCCTACTGAACATTTTTTGTGAAGGAGAGGGTAGGAGTCAAAGAAACTAGAAAGACATGAATGAATGTAGTCAGGTCCATAGAATAGGATGATTTGTTTGAAGATAATTGTTTCCGATTGGAGGGGTTATACCTCTCTTTCTAATCTTGCTTTCTGTGCTTTGTATTACACTGCATCCAGTAGATAAGTTTATTTATGTGATTGCTAAACTATCTTGTATTACTTTTTGCAGATAGATGAAAATGTCAAGAGGGAAATTATTAATCACAGATCTTTGAGGCATCCTAACATTGTTAGATTTAAGGAGGTTTGAAACACATTATATTCTCTGGTATTATTTTGTTACTTGTCCATGGTGATGTGCTGAATGTTGTAATTCAGGTGATTTTGACACCAACCCATCTGGCTATTGTGATGGAATATGCTTCTGGTGGAGAGCTTTTTGAACGAATCTGCAATGCTGGACGCTTCAATGAGGATGAGGTTCATTGCTCTTTTGTTGTTGGTTTCGAAACCTATATGAGATTTTTGTTGTTGTAGAATTATTCAAAAGTGCGGTTTATGCTGCAGGCTCGATTTTTTTTCCAGCAACTTATATCTGGAGTCAGCTACTGCCATTCAATGGTACTAAACCTAATTTTACGAAGTTCATTATCTTCTCCTTTTACTGACCCAACCCTGTGGCCTAAAAAATACTCCCTCTGTCCCATTTTATGTGTCATGCTTGTTATTTTTGTTTGTCTTGAAATAAGGATCATGATTTGAAATGCCAAATAAATAAGCAATGACTTCACAATTTTACCCCTGTGATACAATTTCCACATAAAGAATACTGGAGTAATAAATATCAATTTATATTTGAATTTAAGGGCATATGGGAAGACTCTTTTTTTGTTTGCTGATGTGTCATGATTCGAGTTCGCTTTCCTTAACCTGTGTGAATTTTTACTCTGACATATAAATGAAGTGAAGGGAGTATTTAAAAAAGAAACGGAGATTGAGGAGGAAAGGTTATCCTCTTGAGGGAACTGGATATTTGTTTTGACTTGTTTGTTTTGCTTTTCTTGGTGAAGCAAGTATGTCATCGTGACCTAAAGCTGGAAAATACATTGTTGGATGGAAGCCCTGCTCCTCGTCTAAAGATATGTGATTTTGGGTACTCCAAGGTATGATAGCCTCTTATGATGTTGTTTGTCTAAAACCTCATATTATACGTTTTTCTATTTTCAGAGTCTTGGGCATCAGTTAGGATATCCTTTATCCTGAATGGGCAGGGTGCATATTTTGTGTGTTGGGGTCTATTTGTGTCTATATTGGTTTTTGGGGTGAGAAGTTTTCCTTGTGATCCCTATCAACAAAGATTGTGGCGTTTGGATTATTAGATGATAACAGATCATTGAGACTAGCTATTTGCATGTGCTATTGCTATAGTTGTTTTTGCTCGTCTTTTTCCAACTTATTGATGATAGCTGCTTTTTTTTAGTCCTCTTTGCTACATTCACAGCCGAAGTCTACAGTGGGAACACCTGCTTACATCGCTCCTGAGGTTTTACTTAGGCAACAATATGATGGCAAGGTATTATTAAATTTTTTGCCACAGAATCTCTACGATCTTTTGAACTCATTAATTGGGTTTTTCGTTTATGAAAAATTAGCTTCAGTGGAGAAACATTAGGACTTCTTTTGCTTTCTTTGACCTGAGGAAATTTTAATGAGTACTTTATAGCTGTATGAAGATTTTAGTGTCATAATTTGCTGCTGGGGTGATGGGACGGTACTAGGTTGTGGGGAGTGCATCTTGACTGATAGCGACATTGGTAGTGTTTTCCTTTTCATACTAAATACACATTCCTGCTGTATTCCACACTGATTTAAGTTGTCATATACATTGGTAGTGTTTTCATTTTCATACTAAATGCGCATTCCTGCTGTATTGCACACTGATTTAAGTTGTCATATTTTGATGAAGTGTCATTCCCTCTGTATCTTTTCTCTACAAAGTTATTAGTGCTTGGATTTTCCTTTAGTTGGCCTTTTGACGATGTTAGTAATTGTAACGATTAGTTGATGCTTCCAGCTTGTGAATTGTTTTTCAGTTTATAAAGACACTTGAGAAGTTGAATCGAATGTTCTTGAGGATCAATAAAGAGAAGATGAAAGGAAGTGTAGGATAAGAAGCTAAGGGACTATGATTTGGTATCACCATGCATGCAGGCTAATTAGGGTGGTCTTACCTTGTTGAACACTGCTTGTCCTTTTTCTGGTGTTTTTAAATCAGATTAATAATCATGACCTAATTTTCTAACTTCTTGTCTTGTCTCTTGGGAATTCAACTTCGTTGGACGGTGAGAGCAACTAAACAGTTCAAGCCATGTTGTTTTAGTAGCTTTCTTTTGTAAATCAACTGTTAACCTCTGGAACGCTATATGCCCTTAATATTTTGTTTCTGGCACAACATCATTTCTGCTGCTTCAAATTGCTTCTTCATGGCTAATTTGTTATGATGTATATGTGCATGCTTCATCGTGTTTCCATATGGCAAGCTGACATATTGGTGTACCTCGCATGCTGTTTCCTTTTCAGATAGCAGATGTATGGTCATGTGGGGTGACTTTATATGTCATGCTGGTTGGCGCCTATCCATTTGAGGATCCTGATGAACCAAAGGATTTTCGGAAGACAATAAATGTAACTTAGTAAATTCATGCTCTTATTGTTAAGTGAGTTTAGTATATGTGAAAATTATTCAGTGCAATTTGATTCTTTTTCATTCTATATAGAGAATATTAAACGTTCAGTATACCATTCCGGATCACGTGCAAATATCTGAGGACTGTCGCCATCTAATATCAAGGATCTTTGTTGCAGACACTACACAGGTTAGTAAATCTGCTTTCTCTGAGAGGCACATTTTCAATCATGATGTCTTGTGACTTGGGTTTTAGTCCATACTTCTACTATATTCTTTATCTTGATTTGTATTTTGATGATGGAATAATTGGAACCCACCCAGAAAACAATGGTGGGTGATTATTTCAGATTTTGCCAGAAACTTGAATGTCCTTTTAGTTGCTTATCAATTTGAGTTCCGAAAAGAAATCAAATTGTTATTTCTCATTGTAACCAGCCCAATATCATGTTTGTATATTAATTGTATATTGTGACGATGTAGTATGATGCGCTAACTCAGTAATGTTTCAATAGATTTCAACATCTGGTATGGTACATCATTTATTTACATTTTAAGCCTTATCCTTCATATAATACATATGAAACAGAGAATCACCATTCCTGAGATCAAGAACCATGTTTGGTTTTTGAAAAACCTCCCAGCGGATCTGATGGATGAAAATACCATGAGCAACCAGTTCATAGAGCCTGACCAGCCGATGCAGAGTTTAGATGTTATCATGCAGATAATATCTGAGGCCACTATACCACCTGTTGGTCTGTCTAACCTGGATGTGGATGATGACATGGATGACTTCGATTCTGATGATCTTGATCTTGATCTTGATCCTGATCTAGATATTGACAGCAGCGGAGAAGTGATATATGCAATGTAATGCCATTTGTGGCGGGGTTTTGCAAGGGTCAGTCTCTGAATGGAAAAAGTGCTTTGGGCTTATGGCTACATGATGATTTGAATTCAAAAAATGATTGTAAGATTTTTTACAGATGATATGTGCAGTAGTCTGATCACCGTAAAACATCAACGATCTTTTGGTTACAAAAAGCCCGCGTCATATGCAACTTTCAAAAATTTCGTTTAAGAAGCTTGTATATAAATGGAGAGTGAGATAATGACTGGGAGTGCATATGAGCTTGAACCCCACCTCGTTATTGTTAGTTGTTTATCATTTTTGTGTTCGTTGTTTGTTTTTCTATTAAGTGCATGTTGTACTCAGTGGTGCATACATTAAGCTACTTTGTATTACATTTATCTGAAGAGTTTTATGTTTCTCCTCGCTTTGTATAGACAACTACTTTGTAACAGGGCTTAGAGTTCTTGACCGGAAATTTAGTGGTCTTGTCTTTCACGATTCGTGCCTCTACAATAGCTTATTGCAATGTATCTCTTCTGACAAAGCGTTCCTTGGTCTCTCATTGTGTTCTTCTCCCCGGCTCCACCGCATTAGTTAATACCCAGAAAGACTGACCAAGTTGATCAGATAATTTCACGAGGCTGTACACGCTTGAGGTGGGTTCTTACTTCCCGCATTTCTTACCGCTCAGAAAGACTGACCGAGTTGGTCAAATAACTCAATTTCAAGTGGCTATAGATTCAAATGCCCCAATCTTTTTTCTTTTGACAAATACTAAAACTTGTCCTGGCCACAGATTCCATTGATTCAACACATTAACTAGCAAGAAAGATCTCAAAAAAAAAAAAAAAAAAATCTCGTGGGCCGTATTATCAAACAAAAGGATCATCGACGAGCGAGAAATTTCTCAAAAAACACAATATGAGATCTTATCTCATGAACCTTATCAAACAAAAGGATCATTGACGACAAGAAAAATATCGACGTCATCTTAGAAATTTATTAAAAGGAGGAAGGGAATTGAACCCGCCGCGAATCAAACACGCAACCTTGTGATCTGGAGTCAGACGCTATTATTGCGCCACATGTCCATGTTAGAGGATAATCAGATTACAAAACCAACATCCTTATTTTCACAATTTGTTACCATACGGTACGTAACAATCTATGAAGAATGATACTCTCTGTTCATTACAAAACGATGAGAGTTTTTTTTTTTCACCCTTTTTTCCAGCTTTATTTGTTCCTTTGTAATGAATGAAGCGAGACCCAAGAAACTGAGAAATCATGGATTAATGGACGCCAAACTTAAGACTATTATCAGGATTAATGTCTAATTTAATGAGAGCAAATCTAAATGGCAATACATGCAGACCGCCTTTACAGAAAAATTCATGTCCAGTTACCACACGAAGGGGAAGAGAAAAAAATAAATAAATAAAGGTGTGCTAGTACACTGATGGTCGAAGCAATAAAAGAAAACCACTCAATCTTTTTCTGTTTCTTTCCTGCAGCCACCCTGCTTCTCATCCTCTTCAACTTCTCTTTACTCAAGTCGTAATACTTTTTAGACTGCATCCTTGATCCCCATCCATACTCTTTGATCTTGTTCTCATACTTGACATAAATTACAGGCAAAGTCACCCCCAATACAACCCCCGCAACCACGCATCCCATCGTGAACACAATATCTTCTTAAAATTACTATTCCTTGAATTAAATTGTACAAAACTGCAAAAGACACACGCATATATCCCGTAGTAATTCATCTGATCACGAGACTCACCAATATAAAGAAGTGTAAGCAAATCAAAAAGGCTAGCAATCCACGAAAGTAAACCTAAAGCAGCTACAGTTCCCGCAAACACATACCACTCTCCTTCTGCACCCACCCGAAACATCCATCTAATACCCTCTTCAAACCATTCTCGAATTCCATTCGCCATCTCTATAGTCGACCTCACGTTCATCTCCATCCACGAAACTTCTGAAGCCTCTCTGAAATTATTAAATAAACATAAACATCCCACAGAGGCCTCAGCTGATATCATTAAACAAAAAAAGAACCTAAATGGTCGTACATATGTAATTCATGAATTCTTACTTGCAGAGGAGTCTATGAATATTGCCCCAGAAAAACACAAATGTAACAACGAACATGGCCACCCATGAGACAACTTCTATAAAGTTGAACTGATAGACTTGTAGTGCTGCCCAGGTTTCCGTGGCCACCAAAAGAACAAGAATGCTCAGATATTTGTTCCTCCAGAATAATACGTCCCTTGCTAAATCTGCAACTTTGTTACTTCACTAATCAGTCAATCAAGTATTATCACTCTTCCGACCATGTATATACATACACATATATAACATACCTACCTGCTTACGTTTAAGGTGCAGGGTCTCAACCTTGGCGGTTGTAGGAGGTGGAGGGTCGGCCATAGCGTGGTCGGACATATTTGGAAGAAAAATCAATGCAAAGTAAGCATAAATATGGGAATTTTTCTTATGGAATTGATGCTAATTCGAACTGCAGAGCATTTCAAGGCCTTTGATTATATTTGTGTTTTTTCTCTAAAGTTGTAACGCGTGCCGCATAATATAAGCTAGGAGAATAAAGATAGCGGCAGTACGTAAATTTGGCCATAACACGTGCTTCTTGTCAACACGAAACGTGGAAGCCATGCAGATGCGAAGCCGATCACAGTTGGACAAGGAAATCAGTTTCTGCTTTGGGCCATTTTCCCTGTCGTCTGGGCATTCGGTGGGAGGCTTGGGCCTGTTTTCTAGTCTTTTGGGCTATGTTCTCTGCTGAGGTCTAGTTAGGCTGATCAAAGTCCGGAACATTAGGCCATATTCGCTGGCTCTTCTAATTAAGCTTTAGCCGCTTCTTTGGCTGTAGCAGTAAAAACTTAGTACTGGATGCGTCCTACGAGTGGATAATGAATCTTAAAGTTGTGGAAATGAATAGAAGGTTGAGCAGTTAGCTCTGTAACTCCAGAGGTCAAATGTTTGAATCTCACAAATATCATTCTCCTTCCCAACGTAATAGTATAGATTTGATAATAAAAAATAAAAAAAATCGTGTATTTTGCTAATGGAAATTTTAGTCTTTTTTTTTTTTAAAGAATTTATACAATTTTTTAAAAACTTACTACTTTTTAATAATTTTTTATCATTTTTGACAGCGCTACAAAACTTGGCATCACATAACATATTTCGAATCTCCAAAAAAAAAAAAAAAGAAAAAAAAAGCTGTGATCTTCTTTGGGTACCCTAAAAAGGCTTAAAGAAAGAACAATTTAAGTTGCTATTGATACTACGTTTAGTCAAAGTGACACTTGCCATATAATGTGATCGAGTTTGTCAATTACAAAAATGAATCCTCTTCCCTTCCCATAATTTTTGAAATTTGGATCTAGTCATTCTTTGTACTTTCTCTATATATATAATTTTATATATGTATTTGAATGCCAACACTTAAAAGAATTGCAATTTACATAAGGAATATGATCAGCGATGCATGTGTATAATAGTAGGAACTAGAAAAACTCAGAGCCCATAACGTCGGTGAAGCATGTGCAATTGTGATTAGTGGCAGCATAGTATAATGCAAATGCCGCTTTTATTTTGAGTTTTTGGCAGCTCATTAATTCTCCGCCATGACGGTGAAGAATTGAGCCCTTCCAGGGATGTTAAGTGTGTTTAAATTAAAGGCGAGTCAAACCAGGAGTTATTGGCCATCTGAGTTGGAGATGAAATGGTAGTATATATACAACTCTAATTTGACCTTATTTTTTGCTACACTAATCGAGTTAGCTGAGGCTTCAAGAAAGCATCTTCTTTGTTCCTCTGACTTGCTTATTCTTGTCTCCATGTATCATTTTCTTGTTACTAGTAATATTGCTTGGGAAAAAACAAAAAAGAAAGGGGGAGGAAATGTGAATTGATCATCAGCTTGCATTTCTTCCAGTCATTATGAGGCAAGCATGCATATTTAACGGTGATTACGCGTAGAGAGAGAGCATACGTGTGGGTCCCTTTTCCTTCCATACTTCAATCGTTTGCCAAAACAACAGCATCTCACATGGTTGGTTGTTCTATCATTAGCAGAAATTATTTTTGTTTGTTACCATTCTTCGACTCCTCCTTAAATCCTTAACCGTAACAGCTATGTCCAAACTCCAACCTATTTCTTTATTTATTCAAATTGATATTCCTCAATATTCCATGCTATACTGGACAATGTTTGACAACAATTATAACTAGCAATGATTTCTTATTGGTCTGAGAAACACAATAATAACATTTTCCAGATGGTTTTGCGTAAAAGGTGTACGTTGACTCAACTGACATGATGTAAAATAGATAGGACGGAAAAAGAAAAGCCAATTTCTCCCGACTTGTTGATTACGAGCAACGATTACTATAGGATTCCTACAGCATACAAGTGGGCTCGACCCTCGCTAATACAACTTTTCGTCGAGTCTAAGAAACAAATGTAGCTAGAGAAGAGAGATGGTTGGGGACAAATTTGTCCCTCGATATATACAACGTATAAGCTACTCTATTTGTATGTTAAATTAGATTAGATGATATATATCCTACTCGAAAAAATATACTTCAGCAATTAATTTTAGCCGTCTTGGTAAATGTAGCCTGGGAGTGCTCAGTTGTAATGCGACTTGCTTATTAAATATTAAGTCAAAGTTTTACGAAAAAAAGAGATATATATATTTTTAACTCAAAAAAGAATTTTTTGAAGTGAACAACAAAATTTGTGCTCAGACAAGTCAACCGGATTAGAACCTATGACGAAGGAAAACAAAAAACGAAAAAGAGAAGTGTAAAAAAGAAAGGAAAGAAATTAACAAGTTAGTACTCACATTGGTGTTCTATTTATTATTTGTCCACAAAATTTAGTTTTTGGTCATAGGTTTTAATTTCTGTCATGCATGTGAACACTGACGTTCATCATTACTATCACAGATGTCCACCTATTGATATGTATATTTCCACCGTTCTTCGTGACTTGAATCTTTTCGAAATGCTCACATCCCCATATGCTGTGTGCACAGGAATCAACGACCCTTAGCCAAGGGCGTAGGGTGGGGGCAGCCGCCACCTTCTAACTTGTTAAAAAAAGATTTAAGATTACTATATTTTATCTTTTAAAAATTAATAAAAAAATTAATTATGTCCAAAGCCATTCTCTTTATAACTCACTTAAATTTAGGCCTAACGTTTCTTAACTATTTGTTAATCTACACTTAGGCTCTAAAATAAATTCCTGATTTTGCCAGTGAAATTGAGAATCCCACGTCCATTTCAACTTGTAAAACTATGAATTAAGAAACAAAGCAGGAATTCTTTTCACCAGACAATAATATCAACGATGGTTCAAAAAATATGCAATGCTTAAAAGAGAAAGCAAGACATGCATATATTGTAGAAATGGTAATTTTCTTTTCATATATTCAATAATCAATTAAAAGAAATATTAAGAAAAATCAAACCCAATTCTTTATGCTAAACATCACTGAATTTCCGGGTAACCCCCTAAAATTTTTAACTGTAATATTTTACCATATTGCGTTATTAATTTGTGGTATCTTGTTCAAACCAAGTCAAAGTTGGCCATAATGTGATGATATCGCGACGATTTAAATTCCTAAAATACCTTTTTTTTTTTTAAATCTTTCATCATGTACCTCACACTAAGATTAATATGGTGATGTTTCTAGTGATGCTTACGAGCATATTTGTACAAGGGTAGTTATGGCCATAAACCTATTTGGGAGGAGTTCCTTAAAACTGAAGACTCCTAACTAACACAACTGTCCTTCCTCATTATTGACTAGCTTGATTGCCAAGTAGTGAAATCCATCATGATAAGTACTGGGTCAAGTTTATCTAGTTCCAGGAGTTTCCCGAGGACATGAAACTTCATTCGTGATTGCTCCGACCCGCGTGATATTTGTTTGCATGGGGAGTGGACCTTCTCCTTTCAGGTTTCAACCCGCCCGCTTCATTCATTAGGGGAGTTGACAATTTGACACCGCCCCTCCTCTGCCACTCCTATTTATTATGATGTGGCTGCGCAGCTGTTGAGCTGCTCACTTAGGCATCAGCAGAAAAGGACAGAGACAGGAAATATAATAGTGGGATTCTTTCAGTCTTTCTTTCCATTTGTGTAGTATAGCTATCCAAACCAAGAACCAGGTGTGTTAGCGTATTTTCTTCAAGTATCGTATTTTCTTCACAAGTACTATCACTTTCCTGCATCTGCTGGTCACTTTCATTGACTTTGAACTTGTACTTTTCTGCATTTGACATAGTAATAGTTCTTAAACTATATACATTGCGTACTTGGGAAAAATGAAATGATCCCTTTTGTGTATGTGCAAATCTTTTATTGGAGCTGATGATAAAATTGGCAAATGTGTTCTGACATAAAACTTGCAACTTTGCAGATAAACAATGGGGAAACCAGTTATAGTTTATTTGGTTTATGCAATTTTAGCTTTTTGGAGTACTGCCTCTTTGGTCACAGCAGAAGATCCTTATAGATACTATACATGGACTGTCAACTATGGAACTGCTTCTCCACTGGGTTTTTCTCAACAGGTTAATTTGTTGTAATTCAGTTTGCATTTTTGTTTGTTTTGCCAAAGTAGGAAATGCAAGTTAAGGTTGGCCTTTATTCTTATTCTTGAAGTGCTTTGAAAATGAAATTGGCAGGTCATCCTCATTAATGGTCAATTCCCTGGTCCTAAACTAGATCTTGTAACTAATGACAATGTCATTCTCAACCTCGTCAATAAGTTGGATCAGCCTTTTCTGTTGACCTGGTGAGCCCCCAAAAACCCATAGAAAAGCATCATATGTCTTTATCTATTTAGTGTACCTATGTAAAATATAGCCTGAAATTCTCTCGTTTTAACTGGTTTAATTATCTATTTTTTGCACAACAATTTTACTCCTACTACTCTTGATTGCCTGTAACAGAATCATTCCAATAGCAGATTGCATCTTTCATCCCCTCGCAATCCTGATAATCTCAACCGGAAATCCAAATGCTTTTTGGATATAATTGATCATTCTTATTGAAATGATAAAAAATGGCAAGGATATTTTTTTTTATTGATCATTGAAATGGCATACGTATGAGGGACGTTGACATTTTATCTTTTACAAAATACTAGGAATGGGATCAAACAAAGAAAAAATTCTTGGCAAGATGGAGTTTTGGGAACTAATTGCCCTGTTCCTCCAAACTCAAACTACACATACAAGTTCCAAGCAAAGGATCAGATTGGAACCTACACATATTTCCCATCAACTCTGATGCACAGAGCTGCTGGAGCATTTGGAGCGCTCAATGTCTGGCAAAGATCAGTGATTTCAATTCCATATCCTAAACCTGTGGAGATTTCACTTTACTTATTGGTGATTGGTACAAGTACAATCACAGGGTAAGGGTCCTTCGTAATTTGATACTGTTTCTATATGCTAGTAAATCTTTTCTTCAAATAGAGTTGTATTGCTTCCTGTGGATATTTGCTATGTTGCTTTTTGTTTGCAAACTGGAAACGTTAACTTTTTCTTTTCCAAGTCCAGAAGAATATGCTAGTCCTTTTATTATAGGCTAAAATCCTTTACATTCTAGTTAGGCTTGGGAACTTGTTTTTTGGATTATTGCTTAGTCAAATTTTCTGCAATAGTATAGCAATTTTTAATTTGTTTAAGCTACTAAAAGATAGGAAGTTGAGCTAATGTCCAATGTTATGTTTTCAGTGCTTATTTTAGTGATTTTTCATTTAGAAGACATAAAAAGATATAGCTAAGTTTTTTTTTTTTTTTTTTTTATTTTAAATGCACGGTGTGGAAAACCGTCGTGTGCTGAAGACATGACTTTATTTCTCAAGGCCGCTAAACGAAGATGGTTGTACAAAAACTTCTGGTTATAAGCATTATTAATTCCTCGTTGTTTTCAGGTTCTGCAGCAGAGGCTGGATGCTGGGAAGAATCTGCCTTTTCCTGATAGTGTCCTTATAAATGGCCAGGCTCATCCTTCTTTCAGCGGTGACCAAGGTCAACCTCAGAAGTTGATCTTGATGTTTCTTCCTCGAACAATATTGACTTTCTGCATTGCTCGCGATTAATATATATCCTGTTATATATTTGGTGATAACAACTAAATTCCTTTTGCTTTTCAGGTAAAACATACATGTTCAGGGTCTCAAACATTGGCTTAAAAACCTCCTTAAACTTCAGAATTCAGAACCACAAAATGAAGCTTGTTGAGGTTGAAGGATCTCACGTTATTCAGAACTTATACGATTCTCTTGATTTGCATCCGGGTCAATCTGTGACTGTTCTTGTCACTTTCGACCAACCTGCCAAAGACTACTACATTGTGGCGTCCACTCGGTTCACAAAAGTAGTTCTTGACGCTACTGCTGTTTTACACTACACAAATTCTAAGACAGCAGTTTCCGGACCCTTGCCTGCTGGCCCAGCACCTAATGACGTCCAGTGGTCCTTGAATCAAGCCAAAACCTTCAGGTATACATTGGCAGCTTCTTAAATTATTATTGGCAGCTTAAGTAATATATTGGCAGCTTCTTAAATTATTCTTCAGGGGAAACAAATGCTGGAGCTGGTTCCATGTTTTTATGGAGATCATATTGTTTACATATATCGATATAGGATTTTACAATAGAGACTCTGTTACCCTTAAATAACAACTTAAGCATTCCTTTTGCAGGTGGAATTTGACAGCAAATGCTGCCAGGCCAAACCCCCAGGGCTCGTTCCATTATGGTAAAATTAAACCAACAAAGACCTTCGTGCTGGCTAACTCGGCGCCTTTTATTAATGGGAAGCAGCGTTATGCTGTGAATGGTGTCTCCTACGTTAATCCTGACACCCCTCTAAAACTTGCTGATCATTTCAATATCCCTGGAGTTTTCAGTTTAAATTCCATTTCAAGTTATCCCACTGGTGTTTCTCCTCACTTTGGAGTTTCTGTGTTGTCAACTTCTCTGCATGACTTTATGGAAGTTGTATTTCAGAACAATGAGAGATCTCTGCAGACTTGGCATCTTGATGGCTATGATTTCTGGGTTGTAGGGTGAGTGATTGAACTTTTGATTCGTTTTATTTTCTGGAGATAAATAAAATCCTAATCCCATTTGTTACAATAAAACAGTTACGGGGCTGGGCAGTGGACACAAGCCAGTAGAGCAACGTACAATCTTCAAGATGCTCTTACTAGACATACTGCACAGGTAAATAAAGGCATAAAAGATAGCACTTGCACGCTTAACAAGCCTGACGTGTCCGATCCACTGCTGTCGTATCGGGTTTGCTAGTTTCAATTTTTTTGTTTAACTGAGATGGAGTTTCCTCGCATTCTTGTAGGCTTATCCCAAATCTTGGACAGCTATACTAGTTTCCCTGGACAACCAAGGGATGTGGAATTTGAGGTCTGCTGTATGGGAAAAGCAGTATCTCGGACAACAAGCTTATGTCAGAGTCTACAATCCAATTCCAAGTCTCGCCAACGAATATGACTTACCTACTAATGTGATCCTTTGTGGCAAAGCTGTTGGCCAACATCCTTAGTGCTGATGGCTTCACAGGTTGCTTTCCAGTCATGAGAGCTTGACTGCTAGTATACAGTATAGGAAAGGCCAAAAAAAAAAAAAAAACAAAAGAGGAAAATTATCGGCTTCTCGAGTGAATACCTCAAACTTTTTAGCTAACCTATTCTGTTGGAATATTATTTATTCAATAAACTAGCATTTGATTTGATTCATCTCTGAGTTAATCTTAACCATCTTGGTTTTGGCTGGCATCAGTATTTGTAATTCTAGCATGTCAGTTCTTATGAGAAGCTTGAAAACAGGAAAAGGGGTGACAACTAACCAAAAACTAAACAGGATACTGCTTCTCCTATATGTGCAACTCAGTATGACTCGGGCATAATTTTCTCAATTTGAACGAAATTAGAATTGCGACTCCTGGTGAGTTGTTTATATGAAATATAATTATGCACGATTAGATTGGGTGGTCATTCATTGAATGTGTTATATTTTCATTTATTGGTTTTAAAAGCCTGTATGATCGAACGCTAGCGAAAGTTTCGACTAGACAATTTTTCAGAGACGCAAAAGGGAAACAGCAAAATATCATAAAATTACTGTCTGATTTGGACCCTTTTGAGGGAAAAGCAACTTGTTAAATTGCAGCTGAGTACGCCAGACGGTGGATCTGCTGATTGACATGTCATAACTTTTATTCCATATGTATACATATATTTATTAATCATGAGACAACTTGTTGATTGACAAATTATGATTGCATAGTTAATCAGCTGTGTCCTAATGCTTTGACATCCATGGACAACCAGGCTGTGTAGAACTTACGATCTCAAGTCGGCCCAAAAATGTCATAATGAAAATATCGGCCCTTAATGTGTAGCACATACGCGAATTGTGATTTAGAGGGAGCCTTTTACTTTTTCAGTTTGCTTTTTAGATCAAAATTTTTGAATCTGTAGTTGTAAGGCCCAGTGTTAATACGTTATCATTTCGTATGGGCCTCAATCACAGCCATACCTCTAGCGAAACAAAATGCTGCAGTTGTGAGGCCGAGTATTTCTTGAGTCCAGTAGGTCGATCCATTGAATCTGACTTCACCAAGTCTAGCTTTCTTGTCATGCAAAAAAAAATAGATAGACCAAGGAAAAAGTAAATTTTTTTGCCATAAGTATTCAGATTTTTCACCAGGGACTTCCCTGCCACAAACAATCTTCTATCATCTCAGTTAGGAGATTCTTTCACAGAATCGACAAAATTATGAAATTCAAATATTTTTCATCTCACAACCTCCACTTTCTCTACTAAAAAATTTTCAAAAAGCAATTTTACAGTACATAAAAAAGAGTATTCACATAGATCAAATGGACAACTGAAACTTATGTCATTTTCAAAAATCCAACTTTTTCTTAAATGCCATGAACTCGCAAAATGAATACGAGTCTCCTGCCTTAATATCCTTTTTGTTTTTTTTTAAATTAGCTTTTGGATCCATGGGAAAGGTTTTTTTTTCATATAATTGGTCAAAGACGAATCTTTCTGTAATTTTTTTGTACTTTCGATCATTATATGTAATCCTTTCTCATTTTAAAATGAATGTTAAATCCCCACGTCGCACTTATTCCTCTCATATTTTCAATAATATATAGATTTCAGGCCATTGTTTCTCATTTTAAAATGAGGGTTTAATTCCCACCTCACCCTCATTCCAAACCTTGTTTCTCCTATCCTTAAAAAATAAAAACAAAAGCATTGAGAAATAAATTGGGTGAAAGAAAGGAAAAAGGGAAATAAACTATACTTACAAAAAAGGTGAAACTCCCACAAAGTTGAAATCAAATTACGTAGACAATATTCTATTGCGGTCTACTTTCACATTACACACCACTTTCACGTAGCCTACATATTATATGATTTGCCAAATACTTTAGGGGAATCAAGAATCTAACGTCTGCTAATTTGTTGTTACATAAGGCTGCATCTGCAATCCTTCCAACTGAAAATTCTCTTTTTCTGGCTGCAGAAGAATCTTTTTGAAAGACTGCTTTTCCAAAAGCCTCAAGAAACAAATAATTCATCAATATATAAATATAAAAGCAAGTCCGCCCTTGCACCACATTACCTTTCGGAATTGCAAGTTAAAAATAATGAAAAATTCTGAAGTTTGAGAAAACCAAGACGATAGGATATCGTTCTAAGATATCACGAATTATTTAGCTGCATAAAATCTTTCTAGGATATCCATCTTCATTCGCATACATATCGATTGAAGATTTGAATCCTTGCATGTTTTGCTTAAGTATGAATACAAATACAGATCAAACTAAATGGTTTAATTTCGAGTAGTTGCCCATGTATAGCAACATTAACGTGAAATCAGGATCACCTCATTAATTAAAGTTTCTCATTTTCACACTTCTAAACTTTTGTTTCGTACTGACAAATCACACCCCGTGAAAGACAAGTACAATCTAACACAGAAAACTATCAATAATAACTGATTCTAACACAAACAGCAAAAACCTGACGCCCCAACAATTTCCAATATACCAGTACTAAGTAACCCCTATTAAGACACCAAATACATGATTCTAAAGAAATAAAAGAAGAATAAAAAAAAGAAGAGTACAATAGTCTACTCTCAAGGATATGCACCATTGGTTGTTGGCAAATCAGACCACGAGGGAAGGATAGGATTCCAGTAGCTGGATTCGGCTGCAGCGACAGGAGCCGAGTCTAAAATTGTCATATTGGAAGAAGACGATGAAGATGAGGAAATTACATTTCCCACCACTATATGGGCATGGTCCGGATAACAATTTGCTGATGGTCTAAGCCTCTGGTAAAAATCTTGAACTCCAGTACTCTGTCCTTCGTCAATAACGAAACTAATATGCTGCTGCTGATGTTCATTGTTTCTCCAAAGAAAGTTGCTATTTATAAGACCACCAACTGAAGGAACCTGACCGAGTGAATCCAACCCAACTATTCTACTACTAGCATTTAGAGGAACGGCCGAGTTTATATGGGACCCTGGCATGGCGGCCTCCTCCTCTTTTATATTGACGACGGATTTTGACATAGGAGGACCACATGAGATACAGTTTTGGTTTGCTCTCAGTAAAGAAAGCAGGTGAGAACTGTGAGGTGAAGCCCACAAAATAGGGTTTGAGGGAGAAGAAGAAAGCTCATGTTCGAATCCACTCAGGAAACTTGATTTTCCTATTTCTGTAGCCATGGCCTTGAACTTCCCAGCACTTGACTTCATAACAGCTGAACTTACTGGTGGTTGTCTTGTTTTTCCGGCATCCCCCTCCTATCGGAACGTTACGTAGCGCACCTCCTTTAGTCCAATAGCGGCGACATGTTTTGCAGAAGTGACGAGGCTGAGTGAGGTTGTAGTTGTTGTAGTAGCAGAACTTGGTGTTGGTGGAATCGCACCGCGGACACCTGAGGTTTTCGGAGGTGGATGAGCCTGTGGGAGTTGTGACTGTGGAAGAAGAAGGCGATGGCGAAGGCGAAAGTGAAGGCGAAGGCGAAGGCGAAGGTGAAAGAGAAGGAGGAGCGGACGAGCTTCCTAGAACTCCGTTATTAACGACAAGCTTTGATTTTTCTCCCCCAATTAGTCCAGCTGCAGCTTCCCCTAACAGCTCTTGAATCATCTTTTCCTTCCTTGTAAACCTGCAAGAATCCAAAAACAGGAGAGATGAAAAGAAAAGTTAAGTTAGTCTTTTTTTATTTTGGAGAAAAGCTAAAGAATGTAGGTTTAGTTGATGATCACGGGAGACAAAAACAGGGCTTGCCTTTGCCTGTTGATCAGTTGAGTGACTGAGTTGGATTGGCTTTGGAGTTTTGGCTTGTGTTAGCCAGATTATATGTGGGAATAAAGCAACAAAAGAAGGGATACTAGGCAAGCTTTAATATAGTCACTCACCAGAGAATAAACCACAGTAGAGACCTTTTGTCCTCTAGATTCTGAAAACCTGTGTGGTATTGGATTTTGGCATTTACTTGCCTTGTGTTTTTCACGGGTAATCTTGGTTGCTTATTTTTTTTTTAGTTGTTTTCTAAAAAAAGAAAATGTTGCAAAAATTTTAGTTATTTTTTAATAAATGTATTTATAAAATAAAAAGTTGCTAAAAAACATATTAGTCCTTAAAAAACTTGTTTCTTTTTATACTTTTTTTTCCTGTTATCAAAAAAAAAAATTTTTGAAATCCCTCAAAATCTTTTCTTATTTTCTATAGTTACAACGCGGAAACAAGTTACATCTAGTTTGAATATTTAATCATACGTGAGCTGTTGCTTTCCTTGTCCAAAACGGTAGACACATTTTCCATTAAGAACAAAAATGCTTGTCAAGTGACTTGGAAATTTAATTATGTAGCATTAATCTCGGTCAAGCTCAGAATACCAAGCACGTGGAAGACTAATCAAGCCAATTTCGTTTAAAGATGGAGCGGATGAAAGAATGATCAGGACCGCTTTTGAACATATTGGGTCCTCAGTCTGACTACTGAATTCTCATCAAATGTTTTCAAATAAGCTCTTCCAAATTTTGAACCATTAAATTAGTAGAGGTGCTTTTGATGAATGGTATCGTACTTTGATTCTTTTGATATTAGTGTGACTATTATTTAAGCTGAAGTGGGAAGGTGGCCTAGGAATTGATATATAATGATCATGGCAATCAAGTTTCTGGCAAAGAATAATCTTTGATTAGGTCTTTGTGCTTCCAACATAAAAGATGCTGTTCATATACAATCATTACGAGTTCAAGGGGAGAACAAATCACATGGAAATATGTGTAAAGTCCCATGTCCCCACCCTCAACTAGAATTGCACTGGCCCGAGAGTTATGGCTAGAAATTTGCCTCATGCCATAATATTTACTATTTATGGAAGAACTTGATTGGACTTAGGAGCTCACCATTGGTATGGAAAATGATTTGGCGATTTCACACCTTAAATGTCTTTAAGTCGTGCAGCATTTTTATTCAATTCATTCCACATTCTTAATTTAGCATACGTCATTCTTTTGCTGTGATGTTCTTAAATTTGTTGGTGTGGGAAATTGAAAAAAAGTTACAATTTTGACATATAAATTTGCCTGGATAGTAATGATATTCATATTATATTCTAATAGTTTCTTAGCTAAACACAATAAATAATTCTCTGGTGCATATTTCGATGTTTTTGAATAGGATTGTTGCGGTCGTCTACCAAATGAGTCAGTCACAAGCACAAACTAGCAATATGCTCCTTGTAGTAAGGGAAAACACAGAAGCTTAAAAAAAAAAACCATGCTTGTTATCCCCGAATTCCTGAAAAAGATTAAAAAAAAAAAAATGGAAAGTTCTCCGTTATCAGTTGCATTGCAATGCAATTGACAGTTCAATAATAGACTTGGGTCTAAATATGAAGAAACCGAGATCTCCTGCTTCCGAGCAGCAAAGCAGCATATGTTCTTGTTTTCTGCAACACTGATATGTTGTTTGTAGAAACATAATTGTCATATGCCTATTCATATACCCTGGCCTTGGCATATGCAGTTGTGAGTTTTGCAGCAACCTTATTCATTTTGCCTTTATCCAAGCAAACGACAATTGATACGTGCATGACCTGACCTTCACCCGACCGCGCGTGCCGTCCGGAATGGGAGACGGTCTCAGACATCACCCTGAGGCCCTGAGTGGGCTTTACTCTAGCTCTCTTCACTGACTCAGCTAAGCGACTTTTTGGTATCCATTATTGCCATGGTGGGGACTGAGGGTACGTAACGGCCAGGTGAAAATGACCTTAGATTGATCGTGGCCGAGCACTAGGCAGTCCGGGCAGGTGATGAGGTCGCCGTCAATGAACCTCAAGCTCAGTCCCCTCGACCCTCGGGCTCTATATTCTCTCCTTGGCCAGTCGCTTTCACGTGCTTTCCTTTTCTTTTCTCCTACTTCTCTCCTCGTAGTCTTTTTGGTAACAGGCCCTTAAGATTTGCATCGTATTTGGATTGATGTTTAACCCTTAATAATGCATGCTTAATAGTATACTGCATTCACTTCTCTTGTGATTTAGTCACATTACCTTATCTGTAGACCACTCCACATTTGAATAACTGTGATTCCCTTCCTCCAATAATTGATTATGAGAGGACCCAGTCAATGACATGTCCAATGACTAAATTAGATTCATTTTCATATATCCCACAGATTCACACACGTAGCTGGAAGAGAAACTGAGGTATTTGAAAAGTTCATTATGGTACTTGCTAATTTTTATCTATTCTTTCATTTTATGAGTTAATTTATTCCTTTGTAGGTGAAATGCTAACTTACTCCATTAAATCGACTTTTTTGTAGACATTCTAAATAATGTTTCAATAACGTAATTAAGTACTTTTTTACGTGAATAGGTAATTCATCTAACTAAAAGAAATAGGAGGGCTGAAAATAACAAGCCCAGAAACACTTGATAAGTGCTTAAACGTAAGTTCATATTTGCTCATTCTTTTGGGATGATACATGAATTCATTTTAACAAAAAAAAAATATATATATATAATAAAAAGCAAGAAAATTGTGGTAAAACGTTGTACTATTGAACTTGCCACCAGGTTTGACCAAAAAACAGTACATATGGGAGGACCGCTCCCCGTTTGGTGAAATGAGGCTGCTCTGCAAATGAGATTCACAGATTGATAGGACATTTGTATAGAACAATGCATGGAAATGGAATGGCGAAATAATTGAATTCAACATTCCACATTCTACAAGGGTCCCGGCCAATGTCTCCATTTAGGCGGCAACTCAGCTTTTATCGGGTCCCCAACCTCCTCGTCTACCTTTTGTTTCAAGTGGTACGTTTTTATGCGCCTTTGCATAATAATGCTGTCAATGATTCCCTCTCTCAATCTTGCCAATCTTTAACATCACCCTTCATACGTTTGTAGACTATAAAAAAGCTCAACCTTCCCACTAGTTTCTGAGTTCACATGTTTTGGTAACACCAAAAATAGCTTGTGCCATCAATTAAATATTATCAGTAGCATTTCTTGAGAGTAAAATTTATGAAGTGAACTTTTTTTTCCCTCGGGCAAATTACAAATCTCACGATCCATATCGATTGGCCCTTTAGGCTTTTCTTATTTGTTTGTGATAAATCATGATTAATTTAACCGATTGCAATGTTCTATTTATATTTCCATTTGAGGCACCGAAATAAAACATTATTCATTTCAATATGTGTGTTATTCCGCTCTATTGTCCACAAAGAGAAGGCCTTTTGTAATGTTTAGACTCAAATTTTCTGTCAAAACTCGTAAGTATTGAAGCTTGATGACATCCTCTATTCTGTAACAAAACATTAAATTAAATCCAGTAATGATTCAATGAAGGGGAGTGAGAATTGGGAACACGGTGAATGGATAGTTCTAAAACCCTAAAATCTAAATGTTCTTGTGGCCCTACCCCGTACAATTTAGTCATCAGGTAGGGCCACACACATGATGAGAACTTCAATGGAGGTTGCAACCTGACAAAAAGCTAAAGATGGACAAGATCCTTCTTGCAGGAACACCAAAGATCATGTCCCTGTTAGAGATTGAAGAACGTGGCACGTAAGCTGATACTGTTTATTTATTTTATCCGGATCGAAGAACAACAAAAGTTTAAAACTTCGGAATCATGATAAGCATGACCCAGAGTTTTACCTTTTTATTGGTTCTGACAACTTATTAAGGACCCTATCCCGAGTCCCATGCGCGATTTAATTTTGCGATACCAAGATTGGATTAGGTTCTCTGAAACCTTATGTCATCGAGGTTCACAGACAGTTTAAACTATGGCATTCTTGTTGTAATCAGAAACCGCATTACAACTGTGCTTGAAGAAACAGAACGAAAATCAAGAAGGTAAATGGTGAATTGGTGATAAATTAATTGCTATGTAAAGATCCTGATAAAGAACAAAGTACTGAAAGTTACTAAAAGAAAGACAACATGATCGATACAGCTTAAAGGTAGAACTACACTTCCTAGATTTCCTAATGCCTGGACTTAAAGAGAGCCTCGGATAGGTTAACCAGTAAGTTCAAAGCACAAACTGGTTATGCAATATTCCTATCTGTTGTCATGATTGTGAAAAATAGGAGTGACTGAGAAGAATGACAAGATTCTGATGTGCAGTTGTCAAGCTTTTTTACATTCCATTAATTTTTATGGACAAACCTTAGTGGTAGAAAGGCATGACATTCCTTTCCAAAGAAGGACAAAAGGAGCCCACATTTGTACATGATGGGATAAGGTCACCAAATCCCACTCCCCAAAGAGACTTAAATACGCAACTAAAACAGATTCAATTTCACGGTAGAACTTGCTTAATCAAGCTATCAACTCATAAACAGTCAAACTCCACAAACTTGATACTTTAAAGAACGCATAAGTGAAACACAATGATTAGTACGACTATCATGTTATGCGGATGCTATACCCAATTAGTTTTCTTTTGCTTGCAATTACACTTTCTTTTCTCAGGAATGATCTGTATAAATTACCGTGAAATGAAACGAACAACGGAGCCAAGAAGTTTAATTTTTGCCGCCATTATTATTCACACTGAAGACCAATAGGAAATTCAAGAAACAACACATCCAAATAGAAATAAAAAAACAAAAAAGGAACAATCATGATGTTTAATCTTTGCAACTGGTTCCTAAACAATTTTGCAATTCTAATACTACTTAGGTTCCTTTGTCAACATTCATCAGCACTAACGCTGCGTATGAGGTTTATTTCTACAAAATTCGATTCTACGTTAGATTGAAAAATCATGATATTCTGCGTTCATAGTAAAACTTAAATTTAGGAATTTAAATAAGAAACTACTAAAAATTAAATAGGAATCTGTAATACTTTCCGATGTTCAATTAGTAATTTTCATCCCCGGTTATATAGCAAATTGAGACTTTATTAATTAGCAGCACCACTACTACTTTCATAGTAATTATAAGCCGCTTAATCATAAACACTTATACATTCTCACCAGAATACATATAATCAATCTCTATGAATTATTGCTGATGCATTGCTATATGTTATTGTGCATGTTCATTATGCATATTTCTAATGTTTTCACAACGTTGAACCGTTTGCCGAAGAACACCAACGCATCAAAGTTCGGAGTCTCACGCCTTGTAGATTACTGGTTACCAAATCTGTTGTGGGTTTTAGAGCATCGTTCTTCGGATTTCCTGCTCATCTGCTAAATCCTAGCTGGTAGGTTCTTGGGAAGGAAGCTCAATTCTTTAAGATTGTCTAACTTCTGGAAACACTTATCGCATATCGTTTTTGTATTTTGTGGGCTTATTGGGAATTCATCTAGAAGTCCAAATGGTATGCAGATTTCTTACAAAGGCGTGAAACCAATTTCTCTTCTTATTGCGCACTTTTGGTGGTAAACCTGGTTTCTTGGGGGTGATGTACAAAAGCTTTCTTTCCACGCCTTTGGAAGAACTACTAAAAAACTTTTTCCTTTCTTTTATCCCTAGTTTCATATTCGCATTGTCATTTCTTGTATATTTGTGTAATTAATGTTAATGTCAGAAATATAGAAATACAGATTATGTGCATAAAGTAGACGAGTCTTGAAGAAACTTTTACTTATTACGATGTATATGATAAAGATAATCAGCTCCCACATTCAATTTCAAATGATTATAAACAAGTTAATAAGATTTTTTTTTTTTTTTTGCTAGTTCAAGATAATAAGATTCATGAGCCACTCAATTCATTACTAGTTGGTTTTGCGATGAAAGTCCAAGATCTTTAACATAATATTATAACTAAACTTTGGATTTTATTATCACTCTTTGAAATGCGACTCGATTTTTAGTTAGCCCGTTGCAATTGGGCTCTTGTCAATCACCCCATTCTCACTTTCACGCATGGCTTAGTTCTTTCTTAACTCATTTTCAGTTCATGGCCACATTAAAATCCCAAATGATTAGATCTTAATAAAATGTTCATGGGACATTCTACTCGTTGTCAACCGTTTCAGTTCATCGCTCTTGAACAACTCGATTCTTACTTAGCCCATTTCAATTGGGCTCTTATCAATTGCCCTATTCTCACTCTTACATGCAACTCGATTCTTTTTTAACTCGTTTCAATTGGGTTTTTGCCAATTGCCCTTCTTTAATCTACCTGTTTCAGTTTATGGCTATTGAACAATGTCCCACGTTAAAATCCCAAATGATTACGTTTTAATAAAGTTCATGTGACATTTCACTTATTGCCAACCGTTTCAGTTCATAACTCTCGAACAATGTCCCACGTTAAAATCCCAAATGATTACACCTTAATAACGTTTATAGGCCACCCCACTATTAATTAGTTTTGAGGTAAAAGCCCATGTTTATCGCCAATTAGGGCTGTTCAAAAAAATCCGAAAAATCGAAAAATCGGGAAAACCGATTCGCTCCGAACCGAAAAAAGGGTAACCGAATCGGTTTTTGGTGGCCGGGCGGTTTGTGGGGCTGGTTATATTTTAATCGGGTCGGTTCGTGGTTCACATTTTTGCGAACCGGCGGGTAACCGAACCGAACCGAAATGGGGGTAGTTATGTAATTTCACATGTTAGTTTGGGTGTTCATTTGGCTATTTGTTGAATATTTATGTTTTTACGTTAATTGAAATGAGAAGATAAAGTTTGAAAGACTAAGTGATTATTTTCTTGTTTATATAGTTTTTGGTTATTTGTTGAATATTTATGTTTTTATGTTGATTGAAATGAAAAGATGAAATTTGAAAGACTAAGTGATTGTTTTCTTATTTATTTAATTTTTGTTTTTTTGAAGATTAAGGTTTTGGATGTAATTTAACTTTAAGATATTAATGTTTGTATTATTAGTGATTTAATAATATTTTGTAATTTTTCTTGTTTATTTTTTAAAAATATAAGTAAATTATTATGGATCGGGTCGGGTATCCGCCCTATTCGAACTAGTTTTGCGGGTAACCGGAAGGCCGGGTACCCGCTACATGTGGACCGGTTTGCGGTTTGAATTTTTGCCGAACCACAAAAATCGGTTCGATTCACATTTTTTGTCCATGGACCGGGTACCCGGTCCATGAACACCCCTATCGCCAATTGGTTTTGAAATAAAAGTACATTTTCTTTAATTGTATAATTGTCATGCATATAAGTATTTATAAACTATAGTTTTAAGGGAAGTAAAGAGTGAAATTGTTGAAGCAAAAACATAAGTGAAACGAGGTCACAAATTTGAAAACAAAGAAAAAAGTAAAAATTGAAGTTCTCCTGATTTTTTTTAAACAAAAAAAAGGTGCCAAATTGCCAATTCTGCCGCTAATTTCCTGTGCTAAAAAATTAATTATGCCACCAAAATTTTTTTTGGGATATACACGAATGTATAATAGAACTTGATAATTAATAATTTTGAGGAGTGGAAGCAACAAAGACTTTACTTTTTAGTCGTTTATCTGACGACGGAACCGTTTTATCCCTCACAAACCCCTCCTCATAATCGCCGGCCGGGAAAATCAAGGCCGAATAAATTACTTCTCCGTCTCCAAGTTCACAGGAGGCCTAGCGCATTCATCTCCTCGATCAAATCTTCCACTCAAAAAATCCAGTGCAACTCGCCAGCGCCAGCAACCGTTCACTCGAAACGACTCCGTCATGAATTGCGAAGTTTGCCAGCTCAAAGAACTCGTAAGCCTTGGATTACTGAACCACTATTTAATCGCCGTTTTTTTCTTATATTAAATTTGACTGCCGATGATGAAATTAAGCAGTAGTAATCTGATCTGATCGATTTTTATGATGCTATATTGTGTAGGAAGTTGAGCACTTTGAGGTACGCGAAGTTTTGCGATGTGAGTTAATTTCTGATGTTTTTTTATCTTTGTATTTTTTTTCTAGTGCTAATATTTATTTTTTTCCTTTTCTTTTTTCAATAATTTGGCCTAAATTATTAATGAGCTTTTAGATGGATATGCTGACCATCTATTTTTGCGGATTAATTTGCTTGGATGATTATCAAAAGTGTTCATTGATCAATTTGCTTGGATGATTTTTATGAATTGTGCGTGAATCTTTAGTGTTTGAATTGTTCCAGTTCGGTTGTAATGTGGTTCGTTATCAGAGAATTACTTATGTTCCTATATTATTGGTTCTTAGAATTTATAATTGGTTGTGGCAGTGGAGTCATCTGCCATTAATCCAATTTCAGCGCGTGTGCACTTGACAAGCAATTCACCTTTCATGAAACTTAAATTGTGCTTAGGTGATCGGATATTGATTGGGAGACTGATTGATGCTTCTTACACTCATCTAGTTGTATATTATATGGTTTTATTTTTCTTGCTGATTACCAGTGCTATTTCAATAGTTGATTTCAGACTCTCTTGGATTTCTTTCGTTTACAGTAGTGGCATCTAAAGTTCTATTCAATTGTTTTGAGTAATTCGAAGCTGGAAAATTGTGCAGGCATTCTGCACACCATTTTATTCCATAGAGCTTTAGGTCTCGTGCGGCCAAAGGATGTAGATTTGGAGCTCTTTGACATAACTTATGTAAGTTTACAAAATTTTGTTTGACTTTAGATATTACCTTGATAGAATGTCCCATTTTATCGAAATCAAATGCGCCTCATATGCTGATTGCTGCAACTTTCTAGGGCTAGAAAATTTTGAACATTCTCACTCCTCTCCTCTCCTCTCCTCTCCTCAGCATTATGACTTTAATTTCTTCAATTTGTGAAAGGACAGAATCTTTTTGAGAAGAGAGATAGTTGGGTTGTCAAGTAACTGATAGCTCTAAAAGGTGTACTTATCTAGTGGATAACCATGATTTATGACATGTCTGCACAACAAACTTGTGAAGAATGTAATACTGCTGTCTCTAGATTATAGTTATTCACAATTTTTTTTAATTAATTTCCTCTACCTATGACAAATTCATTTTTTGATTTTCAGGTACAATGTGGTGAGGTGGAAGTTGAAAAGAAAATAGATGAGAAGATTGACCAGTTCATCGACAGGGTGGAGAAGCACCCGAATAAGAAAAATCAGGTTCACAAGCATCACCGAGTTTGAGTCTGTATGAAATCATGTTCTCGTATGATATACGATTCATTAACGTCCTACAATGAATATGTAAACCTCTAAATGTCAGTATATCAAACTATGTATATAGGTGGAGTAATTCTGGATTCTTTTGAGGTATTGATGGCGGATTTCTTGTGCTCATTTTAGTGCTCTAAAAAGTCAAAAGTGTTTGAGAGCTCTATAACTTGATAGCAAAAGGATATTTTGTTTGGGTATTTACTTTAGTTGTTTTGGCTTTATAATTGCAAGAAACACAACCTTCCTACATTAAACTTGCACCTTTCTAAGGTTTGTTTATTGCATTTTACACACACTGCAGAGACAATAAATTCTGGAAGGTGGGGACACCTGAATTTACTGAAAACCATGTTGCTGGAAGTCTGTCTATCAACCTTGTTTCAAAAACAGATTCTGTAATTATTGAGCATGTGCATTGGCTATTGTCCTTGTTATCATTTAGGTCTGCATAGGGAAAAATAGTCATTCTTCGTGAGACTGCTTGCCTAAAGCATCAATTTGGAGACATTATGTCTGAGATCAATGTCACTTGCCCTAAAAAAAAAAAATAAAAAAAAAAATCAAATATCCTGATTATTACCTGGAAATGGTACCAAAGTGTCTTGCAGCAAGAACTGTCTTTCGGTTCCCCTAATTTCTTGTGCTTGTTGCACAGAACCAGATTTATTTTGGCTTCTTGCATTAAATTCTTGTGTATGTCACACTTTGTTTGGCTTATTGAAAATTGGTCCTCTTCAGAATCCCAGTATGTGTTTCTTGATCCATTTATCTTATGTGGTTACATTCTTCAGGTTTATGAGACAAAGTAGAATTCTCTTTTACCGGAATTCTTGACATATATCATATGCGATGCAGATATGTTTATCATTCTTTGAAGTTAAGAACAAACAGGCGACATGGTTTACTCACAAAGTTGAGCGTCTTTACTGGGAGCACTGGTACATAAATCTGAATTTAGTACAACATCCAAAAGCACATTTTGGGAAGTCTCATCCCTCCAAAGTAGTTGTTGATCCCGGAGGTACTATCGCTTGTCAATTTGTTGTGACAATTCTTACTGTGCACTTGAGTGAATGATTAAATGAATCCCTCCTCCTTCCTGCTGACTATTACAGAAAGTGCCTCAGAGGAGAGGAATGCCCGTCGTGCAGGGCTAGAATCATCTCTTCGTGAAGTTCTATTTCAGATAATAAAATTTGTAAATGAAAAGAAGGATCATGTTCCCCCAATACCAAATTTTGATGGTGTCTCATTTCCTTACGAGATTACTATCTCAAGGTAATTGTTCTGCTTGAAGAAGATGTACATGTAAAGTTACGGTTGTTATAATTGCTTTACTTTTCTTAATCTTTGCAAATTGCACCGTTTTCTTTCCTCAATTTTCATTTTATCATTGATATTGATGCTTGTTTAGATGAATTTTCATTTTATCATTGATATTGATGCCTGTTTAGATACTGTGAGATGGATTTCATGTGAGTGATCTAAAATACCATGTTGATGCTGCAAGTTTAATGGATCAGCATGTTAAGCTCTTTTTGTTGTGCTTGCAGAATGGAAAGCCAAAGCAGTTTGGGAATGTAAATATTCACATGATTTTCCTTGCATTGAAGTCACACATATATGCATGACTGTAATTTGATATTCCACATTGGGATATTTCTCACGCAAAAACAAAAACCAAAACTGGAAACCTGATACTTTAGGTTTTTGGAGATAGTTTCAAGTTTTAACACCTACTAAGAAGGTAACGCAACATCTTGACTAGCTCTAGGGTAATAAAAGATACAAAGTGCACAAGGTCAAAATTGTCTGTTTTCTTTTTAATGAAGCGCAGTTTAAATTATGAAGTCAGTGAATATGCAAAATTTTTCATTGATTTTGTGGAAATCCTTCTCCCTGATCTCGACCTTGCAAATAGACTTTTGGTGGGGGGTATTTATTTGTTGAACTTTGGAAGATTTCTGCACTCAGCTAAAAGAAATCACAAAGAAGGGGTAAAGCCTTGTTCACCATTATAATGGTGCAAAATCTATGGTACATGGGCTGTGCTTCTTCTTGGTAGTTGGTATAGCTATTGCTTATTGGTCATCAAAGTCCAATTGCTATGGTATTTTTTGGGTCAATCCCTGGTTGTTGGTAATGATGTCTGGTGCTTTTTGCACCAGACAATGAGAACCATGTGTTTTTGGTTCTCTTGGATTAGTTGACTTTCCTTGTTTTTTGCTAATTTAATCATTACTTGTATTTCAATGACACTTCTTTCTCTTCGTTACATGTATCAGAAACAAAGTATAATGCTGCTAAAGTTATGTGCTGCTTTGTTTAGTTCATCAGATTCTGCATTTGGGATGGATATGTTGAAGAGGATGCTTCATACTGGGCATCCAACCATGCTCAGCTGATTAGTAATGCCTTCAAGCAGGCTGTTCATAATATTTACTTTGTAAGTTAAAAGTGATCGATGATGTCGGATAATGTGAATAGCCATATGCTGTAGTGGTTTACATGCCTTCCAAGCAGTGATTTCTTATGTGCATATCATTGACAATCAATTAAATATGTCCCTCTTCCGTGCTTCTCTTAAATCCTGTAATTTCTCTTCCATTTTCAACTTGTGAGAACATTGCATCCAATGCCATATTGCAGTAACATTTATCTGGCAAGGTCGGCATTAGCTGATGTGGTTATGTCTTAGGTCCCGCTGTTCATGGATCTACCTTAAGAGCTGCTGATTTCAATTCACCCTTTTTTCTAGTTAGAGCTAATGTAATAATTTGTCAGCTTTGTAGTTTTTTATTTTATTGTGAACGCGTAATGTGTAAGAGATATCTTGGGCCTTGTGTCACTTTCCCTGTCTGGCAATTATTTCATTGTGGAGCCATTGTTGAACCATTACCAAGTTGAGAGGAAAGTCAAGCTCGACTTGCGTACAAGGCAGGCCACTTTACCTGTATGATCCCAATCTGCCTCTAAGCAATTGTTAACTAACCGACAAAGTAAAAACATGAAGTTAGGCAGTTAGGCTCGACCTCTATAGTAAATAAATCAAAGATCCTACGGACCAAGGACGAACAGGGTATTGCATCATTTTATTGTTGTTAAGCAAGGTGATGATATGATCAAAATGTGTCAAGTTTTTAAGAGTGGTGGAAATATTTAAATGCTGTTAATTTAAGGAAGTCATTTAATTCATTTTCTTTCAATATCTTCATTAACCGTTTTTTCAAGGGTGAAGAATCCAATGCATGGTCGATAAAGAAAGGAAACCTTTATTTGAGACACCGATAGGAAGGTAACTCGACGACAAGCATGCAAGATTTGAGATAATCGCCAACACTATACTACGAATTATATCGCCATTTTGTAGTGGCCATGTTTCGAGCTTGTAGGGAAATAACCCCAGCGCAGCTTCACAGAGGGAGCGGGACAGCTAGCAGGGGACGTGCCTTTTGCAGTGTAATGCCAAACTTCTCCTCCATGTCGAAGTCTTTCGGTGTACTGTCCCCTTGAAGTTTCCAATCAAACAGCTTTAGCAGCGAACCAAGCATTACTGGAACCATCCTAGCTGCCAATGATAGTCCGGGACAAATCCTTCGCCCAGCACCAAAAGGAATCAGCTCAAAATCTAGGCCACGGATATCAATTTCGGATTCCAAGAACCTTTCTGGCTTAAATTCCGAAGCATTCTCCCAAAATGTTTCATCACGGCAAATGGCCCATGCATTCACTAGCACTTGTGATCCCTTAGGCACATTATAGCCACACAATTCAACATCTGCTTCCACCTTGCGTGGAATTAAGAATGGAACTGGTGGATGCATCCTCAAGGTTTCTTTCACGACACATTGCAAGTAAGGCAGGTGGGCAACATCAGCTTCCTCTATTGCCATGCCTTTGCCAATGACTCCTGCAAGCTCAGTTTGGGCTTCCTTCATTTTCTCCGGATTTTTGAGTAATTCTGACATTGCCCACTCCAATGTGCTTGAAGTTGTATCCGTCCCTGCTGCAAATAGATCCTGTAACATAATTATTGTGTGAGAAAATTTTGCAATAAATATTGCAAAAACTACTTCGCTGATACTGATACTGATATCACTTTGCATGTATACATTAGTTAGCTGTGAACTGACCAAATTAAGTACGGGACAACTTATGTGTTCAAACAAGTAATCATGTCATGAAAATTCTTAGGTGGATCGGGTTAACGACTCCACTTGTGGACCATGTGGTGTAAAAGAAGTGTCAAATAAGCATAGTGATGCATACTTACGTAAGGAAATAATGTAAAATACTTATGTGACTTTATTTTAAACTATAAGTTCTTCAGGTAAGACTGTAAACCGTGTCCATATAAGAATTTTCTGTCATATCATCAAATCAGGCCTTTGTCTTTGTACTGGCTGTGAGCTTATCAGGGTGAAAAGTGTTAACACAAGATAGCTCCATTATTTGATTTGCAATGAATAATTATTTTGCGGAAAATATCAAGAACTCGAGTCTACCAGCAATAAGCCAGGGAACAAACAAAATCAAAACAAATTAGAAAAAAGAAATTGTCAATAATCTACTGAAAGAAAGGAAGACAAGTGCAAACCAAGAACATATGCTGGATATGAGTCCTATCAATCTCCTCGGGAGATTCTTCACATATAGTGAGCAGCTCATCCAGAACGTCAGGCCTTTTGCCTTCAGATTTTCTCATCTCCAGTCTTTCATTTATTAGACACTCAAACAACTTGAGTACCTTCTCAAAATGATTCGACATACGGCGCCTGACGCCTTGAGGATCCAACTTTTTAAGTAGAGGGAAGAAATCAACCAGGTTGGGTCTACCGGCTTCCACCATGATTTCCCAAATTAAGTCCTTAAATTCTTTTGCAGAATCAGAGGAAGGGTCAGCTAAGTCCCTAGAGAAAATGGTATTTGACAACAAATTCAGGGAAGTCACAAAGCCAGCTTTGCCAATGTCCACTGCCTCACCAGTTTGGCAATTCTTTCGGCAAAAGTCAACAAGCTCCTGGACCTTTCTACACCTCAAGTGCTGGTTAGCATCAAGCCTGTTGGCTGAGAACATGTTGGAGTTGATGATTCTGCGAAGGCTTCTCCACCGACAAGCAACAGGTAGAAACACCACAGAATAGTGGGAATGATTGTGGGCGTTCGTTGCATCAGGAATTGATCTGCTGGAGAAGGCCAAGTCTTGCTTTTGGAGAACTTCTCTGGCCATGCTGGATGAAGAAATGACAACTGTGGTTAACTGGCCAAGTTTTAGACTCATGATCGGGCCATGAGTTTTGGCGAGCTTGGCTAAGGACCTGTGGGGCAGATAACCAAGCAAGTGAAGGTTTCCAATTAGGGGCAAGCGCTGCTGGCCCTGGAGGATGCTTTTTGGCTCTTCTTACTAGAGAATTCAGGCTCCTGATTAAAATGAAGGAGAAGAGTAGCACTATTACAACCGTCAGGCTATCCATTCTTTGTCTCAAACGCAGAACAGAGACCTCTGGATTCTGGGAGTGTTGAATATATATTGATATTTTAACGCTGAATAGAATCACATGGTATATTTTTCTTTAGCTGAAGGAAAGCAGTGACGACGGGGCATTTTTTTATTTATTTAGGCGAGACGGACTGCTTCCTTGAAATTAAAAAGAGTTTATTTGAACGAATGGGTTCCGTATGATTTTTTTTATTTATTCTGGACTGTGATTATTCAAGTATATTGAACCCTTCTGAAGAATGGATGCACTTTCATGAAAATATCAAGTATAATAGTAATTATCACTTCGTACTTGAGCTTGCCACATTGCGATATTTACATGCATCAAATCTATTATGGTGTACATATCATGGATATAGTTTTTATACACACACACGCAGCTATGCACTGAGAGCAATTGTAAATATAACTTCTGCAGAATAAAATTTGATTTAATTCTAACATATCTAAGAATTTTGAGAAACCGCAGGTATAAATTAAATACTCCTAAAATTGAAAAGCTCGTCAAATTATCTCCTTTTGATTCTGTCAAGTACATGACATGCAACTGATAGATCCCGATACCAAATTCCTTTATTTGTGGGGTGAAGACAAAATTAGAAGGGGAAAAAAAAAAGTTGAACAGTCATCATTTTTGTCCATTTCTTAATTTGAGCTATTTGGAAGGCCAACAATTTCAAAGATTGATTGGCACAGCTCGCAGGGGAAGGGCCTTCTGCAGTGTAATGCCAAACTTCTCCTCCATGTCCAATTCTTTTGGTGCGATCCCGCCTTCAAGCTTCCAGTCAAATGAATTCAGCAGCGAGCCAAGCATTACAGGAACCATCCTAACTGCCAATGGCAACCCGGGGCAGATTCTTCTTCCAGCACCAAATGGAATCAGCTCACAATCTCGGCCCCCGATATCAAGCTCCGAATCCAAGAACCTCTCAGGCTTGAATGCTAAAGCGTCCTCCCAGACAGTTTCATCACGGCCAATTGCCCAAGCATTCACTAGCACTTGTGAATTCTTGGGCACATTGTAGCCACACACCTCAACATCTTGCTCAACTCGACGTGGAATCAAGAATGGAACTGTTGCGTGTAACCTTAAGGTCTCTATGACAATGCACCGCAAGTAAGGCAGGCGAGATAAATCAGCTTCCTCTATTATCTTCCCTTTCCCAATGACTTGTACGAGCTCAACTTTTGCTTTCCTCATTTTCTCTGGATTTTGTAGACACTCTGCCATTGCCCACTCTAATGTGTTTGAAGTTGTATCTGTCCCTGCTACAAACAGGTCCTGTTACATATTCAAGAACAAGTCAGTTACAAGTGAAAATTACATATGAAAACCAATTGCAAGTTATAAGCTGGGAGTTATTAATGTTCCAATCGAAATTTTTTTTTAACAAACCAAGCACAAGCGCTCGATATGAGTCCTGTCCATCTCTTCGTGAGATTCTTCACTTGTAGAGCGCAGGACATCCAGCACATCACTGTTTCCACCTCGGGATTTCGCGTGCTCCAATCTTTCATTTATTAGATCACCGAACATCTTAATCACCTTCCCAAAATGAATGGTCGTGCGACGCCTAATACCTTGAGGATCAATTTTTTCAAGCACAGGGAAGAAATCAACCAAATTGGGTTTACCGGCCTCCAACATAATGTTCCATGCCAAGTCCCTGAATTCTTTGGCGGAATCAGAGTAAGGGTCGGTCAAGTCCTTAGAGAAAAGGGTGTTGGACAATAAATTAGGGAAGTCCTAAATGCAGCTCTTCCAACGTCCACTGCCTCACCAGTTTGGCAATTCTTTCGGCAATACGCGATGAGCTCCTGGACCTTCCTAGACCTTAGGTGCTGATTAGCATCCAGCCTGTTGCTTAAAAAGATGTTATAGTTCAAGATTTTGCGAAGGCTTCTCCAGCGGGATACAACAGGTAGCCAAACCACAGAATATCGGAATTGGTCGTGAGCGTGGAGGGCATCTGGTATTGATCTGCTGGAGAAGGCCAAGTCCTGCCTTTGGAGAACTTCTTTGGCCATTCCTGAGTAGCTGACGACCACTGCGGTGATTTGGCCTAGTTTTAGACTCATGAGAGGGCCATGTTTCTTGGCGAGCTTGGCAAAGGACTTGTGGGGTTGTTCACCTAGCAAGTGGAGGTTTCCAATAATGGGCAACGGGGTTGGCCCGGAGGAAGCTTTTTGCTTCTTCTTGATAGAGAACTCAGGCCCTGAATCAAAGTCAAAGCGAATAGCAATCCCAGCACAACGGTCAGGTAATCCATTCTGCTAGAGATCAGATTTGGTGCATTTTTCGGGAGTGCTCCCAAATGCTTAATATACCATTATTAGTGGTGAAAAATACATTAGCCAGCCACAAGACGCTGGAGCTCCTCTGGACATTCGTATGTTATATTACTACTTGTTCCACTAATCCATGGTCAAAATTTTTCAAATTTGAACAACCAACAGATTTGGTTATAGTCAATTTTATACCATACAAAAAGCCAATGATTAAATGAGAACAAAAAGAGGGGGTTCACATGAATTGTTAATTTATTCTACAAATAAGCGAGCTCATATGAGTTGTCAAAATTATACTTGATCTTTGCAGATTTGTTCTGCGCACTATAGAAGTGTCCAAGAACCTACCAGCAGGCAGTAGCACCATCACCAAAAATAACAGGGACCACGCCTTCTATTGCCAAGGTATTACCACCACATACATAAATAGGGAGAACCCAAAATGGAAAACTACTCCTAAAAATAAAAAAGAACAACCCACCATTTTATTACATGGACCACACTATCACCAAATGTAGTAAAATAGAAGCCAAAGATAATTAGTATTTCTCAAATGGTCCGCAACTCATCAGAGTTTAGCAGTCCAAACGTCTCAGGCACAACTAAGTACTAAATTAGGTAGTGATATTCAAATTTTTCACAAATTTGGAACTTAACAGATCATGATGGAGTAATACTTTAATGGACAGTGAGCAAGATCAAGAGGCCAACTATAAGTATAATTATGATCATAATCAAAAGAAAAAGAAAAATTTTTAAAATTTTGCACAAAAAAATCCACCAACTTGATTTTGATTATTAAGTTTGATCAATCACTTGTTATAGTATAATGTATCTCTGAAATTCGTTTTGAGAGAGAGTGAAATGCCATACTATTATTTTATAAACCAATTTTAAGGGCAGCATTGACTAAGACGAAAAGTACTGCTAGTCACTTCTGATTTCTTTACAACTCAAGCGCCTCCTGGCGACAATAAACAATTCTATCCACCAAGGAATCATGCAGTCTAGATTTATTGGAATCATATAGCATGACAAAATGGTTCTTTACAATGTTTGGTATCTCAAGTAAGAATCGAATCCTATTTCTTTTTTAATGTTAAGTCAGAATGCAATGCTATTTCTTTTCTAATATTTGGTATAATCACATTTAGATGACAGAATGGAATAAAATCTATATTAAAATATATTACATTTTTATTTATGACATGCATTATTTTTATGCTTACAACCCCGAACCCGTTAAATATTTCTGGGTTCGGGTAGAAGTAGAATTCTGTTTACTTCGGACCCGGACCCTAAATAAAATAAAATCAAATAAAATAAATAAATAAATATATATATATATACACACACACACACACACACATTATATAAAGTGGGTTTTAAAATAAATAAAGAATAGTTTTTAAATTTGGACTCTAATGTTCAAAAAAATAAGTGGGCTTTAAAAAGAAAGAAACTTGGGCTTAAAAGAAAAAAAGACAAATTTGATAATGGACCTTTGGACTAATAAGGTATGTATGTATGTATTATAAAGGGGACGGGCATACCCCATTGTGCCACTGATAAACGTTGTAGTACCACAATTTGTTGGAGAGGAACGAATAGTGAGTTGAACATTTAGAGTTTTATGACTTTTTCCCAGTGGTCCAAGTGGTCGGGGGTTCGAATCGGGGGTTCGAATTCTACTACTGTCAAGTTTGCAAATATTATTTTGTCTTAACTGGACACTTTGCAAACACAATACAGGAGCAGCAGAAGGCCCCACAATTTAATTATTCCCTTCCCTGAGACCCTCGATTGTAATAATATAGGAATTCCAAAAAAATAATTTGTTGGAGAATTTTCAAAATAAGAAAGGTTGCAACTTTTACATGATCTATATTTAATTATATTTATTTGATTTAATAGATATTTGATGGATACTTGTATTCACTAAATGAATAGGCGGATTAGTGAATAGTTTTTGTGAGAATAAGAAATTTATAAATACACTTCTTATATTCTCCTGCACAAAATTGGATAAAATGCAGTCAATCACTTTCTTGTTTAGTGAATTTATTTTGTCCGTGCAAAACTCAATTGATCACTAGATTTAAAGTTAAGTTGTAGACTCTTTCGTACACGAATTATAGAAAAAAACGAATTAAACTTTAAAAGAAAATGACATTGTAACGTGCATTGGAGGCATCTCTGTATTTCAATCTTGTGGTATTGGTGTACTTGAGTATGCATTTTGATGCTTTTTCCCCCCATAACATAGTTGTCCGTGTCAAATAAAAGTTAGAAGCGAAAAGAAAAAAAATTAAAGAATTGGGACCAGATTATCAGTCTTGGATGTAGTAATTAACGAGTTGCTACAATTCCACAAATTCATTGGGAGTCAATGCACGGATCTCAGCGAGTTTTTCACTGGGAGACGGAAAGTGATGGGGAAAAATATAGAAGGGACCGTGTCATGGCCGGACGGTTTTGAATGGTCCTCAAATGTAACTCTTTGTGGACACGGAACTGGTTGTCTTAGCCTACGGGATTCTAGTTTACTTAATTTGGCTATATAGGCTAGGACGGAATAGAATCCAAATGCTAATGATTTCATCTTCAAACAGCCATGGATCCTTATCAAACTATGTAATGTTGCGTTTAACACATGCTTTCTTTCATATTTGTACACTTTTTTTCTGTTACTTCCTCCTAATCATAGAAACAGGAAATGATTGTTTAAGATTAAACGTAGGCAAAAACGCCAGGCAGTTGATCACACAATTCTAGTTTACCCTCGACGCAGTCCGTGGATTTCCAATAAGCCAGAGGATACATCAAACGTGTGGGGAAACCAAAGAAAAACAAAGTTGTACTCTTCTTTCTTTAACCTTCACGAATCATGGGGAATCACACGTGGACATCTTCTTCTTTCTTTAATCGGATTTATGTAAGAACTTTTTGCGCATGCTGTTTTGTACAGTTGCACTACAACTTTATGCATGTCGGGCAAATAAAACAAGTTGCCAAATTGGACCACACTGAGAGTAGTTCCAGTTCCTGTGGAAACGTCATTTTGTGGGTAGGAATGGTGGCATGACGGAAGGGAAAGTAATTAGTCATTTCTTTTTTTAAGGATTTTACCATTTTTTTCTCATTTTGCCAAACTCCTACAACAGCGAATCTGCCAAACGATCGAGGAAGTTGACCCGCAAGGCCAGCACGCTATACAAAAGCACGGAATTTCCTATTCGCTTTAGATCAGAAAGTGGTTGGTATACGAGGGTTAATTAAGTTTCTGAACAACCCCTTTTCTTTTCTAACAAACAAAATACTACTATAAAGTCTCTAACAAGTCAAGAAGAGGGATAATGGAATTTGATCAGAAGCAGCAAAAGCATTTTGTGCTAGTACATGGTGCATGCCATGGAGCTTGGTCCTGGTACAAGCTCAAACCACTACTCGAGTCTGCCGGCCATCGGGTGACGGCACTTGACCTATCGGCCTCTGGCATTAACACCAAACACATTCAAGACCTTGGCACTTTACACGACTATACCCTGCCATTGTTGGAACTCATGGCTTCCATTCCTCCACACCAAAAAGTCATTCTCGTTGGCCACAGCCTTGGGGGCTTAAACATAGCTTTGGCTGCTGACAGGTACCCGGAGAAGGTCTTGGTTGCTGTTTTCTTGGCAGCTTTCATGCCAGATTCTGAACATGCACCATCGTTTCCTTTGGAAAAGGTAAATATATGTAAACTCGGATCCCATTTGAATTACCCCTTTTTTCTCTTTCATTTTTTGTTGGTTGAATGTGAAAGTATCATTCCGGCAATTTTAATGTCTTACAATTAATTTGAGCTCATTCTGCTGCACCATTGGAACCTACCTTGTCCCGAAGTCATTTATATCAGTCTATTAGTCTATTGACGATTTGATATAGGATAACATCTGATTTCAGGTGTAATTAACTTAGATTTATTCTTCTTCTAACTCATATTAATTTGATGGATATCCTTGAAAGTATGTGGAGCGGACCTCAGCAGAAGCGTGGTTGGACACAGAATTTAAACCTTATGGTAGCCCAGAGGAGCCAAAAACTTCAATGTTTTTCGGGCCACAGTTCTTGACTACCAAACTTTACCAACTTTCGTCCACTGAGGTAATTAAAATCACAAATTCCACGTCCTTCCCACCTCTTAATGAATCAAATCAAATGTACAATATTCTTGCTAAATGATTTTTACCGTTTTAGGATTTGGAGTTGGCTAAATTGTTAGTCAGACCAAGCTCACTATTTCTTGAAGATCTGTCAAAAGCTAAGCCATTTTCAGAGGAAGGTTATGGATCAGTTGAGAGAGCTTATATTAGATGCGCTGAGGATCAAGGAATACCACAAGATTTTCAACGTTGGCTAGTTGAAAACATTGGGGTGTCCACGACAAAAGAGATAACCGATGCAGACCACATGGCTATGCTCTCCAAGCCCCAGGAACTTTGTCAAAGGCTCCAGCAGATCGCAGATCAGTACTAATTAAATGCAGCCCCTCACTGAATATTGAAAGGAATAATTGCGAATACTTAACATTAGCAGCTGGCATCAGTCCAACTGTTACTTAATCAAATAAAGTTTGTAAGTATGCGGCTTTGTATCCAGCATTCAAGTTGGTGTTCTGCTCAAATTTTCCGGTTTTGTCCAACATCTTCATAGTTGTGATGTGGTTAATAATTTGTTCATTGTAATAGATGTACCAAAAACTGCCCGAGGAACAGGCATTTGGTGGGTGCGTGGGTGGGGTTAGCTAAAAACGCATTTGACCATTGTGGTAATATCCATGTGGAAATCTCTTGTTCTGAATATCGGTGTCCCTGTTTCAAACTTTGTTGGATTCAGTTACAAGTACTGAGTTAATGACTACAAAATGAAATTAAAAAGACAAAAACCTGCAAACTTGAAAATTGAATAGGAATTTCACAAAGCCTGATTCTGTAAAGATTTAGGAATTATCTATATAAGTTGTTCTAAATTACACTTGGCCACTAAATTGCAACCACTACCCACATTCTCCGAGATTTGTAACCATATTTGGATACTTCCTTCAACGTCTTTTGAATATAGAAATGTTGATGAATGTAGCCGATGGAACAAAAGCGGAGATGCAATTGTGTTGTGCTGAAATTTGGTGCAAATCTTTTCATGTACAACTTTTTCCCCCTTCTAAGCCTTCAAAATTAGTTAAGAGATAATTGGGTACATCTTTCAACCCCTTTTTTATGCATTAAATTACTTACAATGAGAAATCGAGATTACCTAGGTAAAACAATAAGAGCCTCCAACAATTTCAACGTCAGCTAGATTTGGCAGGATTCTTATCCAACGTAATTTAAGCTAGATACATTTCTTATTACGTAGTTAACATAGTAAATCTCTTGATTCCAGGATCTGTCTTTTCTTAATAGATAAACAATGCAATAAACTATTCATAGTTGGCCAACTTATGATATCATGTCTCTGTTTTTGTATTACAAGCTATCCTACCAAAATAAAGCAAAACCAATAACCGAGGCGGGGGCCCGTGTGTCCCCAAATGTGTGTGAGAGAGAGAGAGAGAGAGGGAGAGATGGTGCCATTAACATTAGTTATACTTTTTAGCGATCTGTTCCAAACAAGAGCATAATTCTAGTGGCCTGGATAACATGACCATATGATCCGAATCATGGATCTTCATCACTTCGTCAACTGGATTCTTCTCAATTATCCATCTCTGTAAATCCTCCTTTATCACATTGTCATTATCGGCAACAATATACACACGACGAACTAATCCATAGTTTTCGTTAGAAAGTGCCATTTCCTTTGACATTTCCTCATCATCAAACCGAGCTAAGGGTCTGATCAACATGGTTGCCAGCGCCAAATCCTGCCCCGTTGGTATCATTGTCCCAAAGCCCAATCGCAGGAAAAAGGAGGGGAGAATTATTTTATACAACAAAAATAAATAAAAAAGAAAATTATTAGAACACTTGACCTGTAAAATATTTCAGGAGAGACAGAATGATGTTACCCCTTCCAGCTCTTATCAAGAGTAGTTTTTTTTTTTTTTTTAAATAGGAATTACTTTATTATTATGAGTTCTGTAACTTTCGTAGTTACAAAAAAAATTGGCAATTTCTTTGTCAATTTTATGTTCGACTTAATTTCTTAAGAGTTTCATTAACCAAAAAATTATTATTTTATAAAAGAAATAGTGTTGATTATATGTAATGTAAAATCATGTTATATCAATATGACACAATACGAAACTATGCCATAATTTTACAGTTGATACAATTAGATACCAAAAAAATTAAACAGAGAATTAAACTTAGAATCCAAAAAAATTAGATACCAAAAAAATAATAATACAATTGGATACCAAAAAAATTGAACAGAGAATTTAAATTTAGATACCAAAAAAAAAAATGAACATAGAATTTATACTGTGATGTTAGTTAAATTTGTTATTGTTTACCTTGTTTGTCAAATATTCACTTTTTCTAGATAGTCATTCTTTGGGTGCTCTTTAAAAAGGAAAATAACACTGTCAAAAACTGTAATTATATTTTTAGTTACAGACAAATTTTGACCATTTAAGAGTCATATCAATTATAAACTTTAATCCTTATCCTAATATTAACCTAAAATACTAGTTTCTTCCGTGAGTATCACTTTTTTTATTATTATCGCAACATAGACCTTAGTAAAAAAAAAAACTTTTTTTGACATTTTCATTACTAGATTTTATATTTACTTTTAAATTAGGATTTATGATTTAGGGTTCAAGATTCAGAGTATAAAGTTTATACTTTAGAATTTAGGGTTTTAATTAATTATGGCCTTCTTTTTGTTAAGGAAAATTACAATTAATTTTTTATTTATTAAAAATAATTTTAATTTTTTTAATGAGTTAGTATAATATGAGATTCTTTTAAAATTAAATTAAATTAGTATTAATTTAGAGAAATACTTTTTTAGTAAATTACAATAATATAGGACTCTTTTGAAATTAAGTTAAATTAATATTAATTCAAAAGTAACATATTACGTCTGTCACACTGAATATACAGTGTCTTGGACGCTATTATTGTTTCTTTCAAAATATTGTTATAGAGATTCTTTTGGATAGACGTGGACACAAGATAAAATGTGATTGCAAAAGTGTTCGAAATTTTAAAAAAAATATGTTTATAGAATACATACCTATCAAAACATTGCCGTACCCTTTTTTAATCTTACTGGCCTTTGAGGAAAACAAAAGTAAAATTGAATCAACTATTAATTTTAACCAAGACAACCCACAAACTTAAAGTTCTCTAGGGTAAACAAGATACTGGATAAAAATAGTTTGAGAAAAGTTTGGTTCCTTGTCTTGGTTAAAGGTTCGTAAATGTATAGTTGGAACCTGGAAAAATATCTCCTATAAATGACAAAATACTAACCTCAGGAGGGGACAACTGATACAGCTTAATTGACAAAAACTTGGGGCCAAAGAGGAAGGTAGGAGGTTTGTCTTCTCCGTTGCCTAACCCATGGTTGTTGTCCATGGCAGAATCCAGTCTTCTAGCATACTGCGCGCATGTAATTGCGATAAGAAAGAAAAACTGTTGATTACCAATTGAAGGAAATGAAAGAAACTTAACAAATTTTGTAAGGAATACCTCTTGAGAGAGGGTTCGAACAGGGACATCAGGACCAGGACTAAATGCAGCGAGGAAAACTGCAACAGCAATTTTTTTGGGGAATTTTTCCATGGCGAGAGAGATGGTGATTCCTCCCATGCTGTGGCCTACCAGGATAACTCTATCATCTGGCGGTAAATCTGCCATGAATGCCATCAGTGGCTCACAATAATCAGAGAAGGAATTAAGCTCTTCCACGCGTTTGGGATGGACCCCAGAGGCTGCCATGTCAAGCGCAGTGACTTTGTGACCGTTGGATCTCAACAATGTCACCAGCTTGTACCAACACCATGCCCCATGGCAAGCACCATGAATGAGCACAAAATGCATGTTCTCTTTGTCACCCATTTTCCTGCTTTCGCTATTGTTGGTACTCGTTGATGATTTTATGGTGCAGCGAGGGTGAGAGAAAAATCTAGATTTGCAGAATATAATAGCCGCTAAGATAGCTAGATTTGCAGAAAGTTTAAAAGGTGTAGTGTTTTGGGAAGATAGTTTCTAGTATGCGTCACGGAAAATACTTGTATGGACCGAGGTCACGAGCTGTGATTTAGAAGAAGTTATTTTATCTGTGATCCACGCGGAGCTCATACTATAACCCACCTATAACTTACCTAGTTAATGAAATGTCTTCTTTCACAAGGTTTTTGACTCCATCTCTGTGAACTCGGTCCATAAAAATATTTTCCGTGGACCAAATATGAATTGCAGGGGCAGTAATACCGAATGTAACCAATGATGTAACTAATTTACTAATCAATACAAAGGATTACTGTTGACTTGTGGGGAAAAAAAAAAAAAAGGGGGTGAGAGAAAAATCTCTAAAACATTGTTCTTGTGGAAATCTCACAATGAGACAAATTAGCACAGTTATTTCGTCAAAGCATAATCCAGATGGATCCCATGTGCATCCAAACACGCAAGTCACGGCCTTTTTTAGCATTTGACGAATAATTCCTTGACTCCACCTATAGACTATGTAATAAAAACACGAGTCGTGGAGGTTTCCTTACCTCAAAAATAGTCCACAAATCCGTTTCTAGGTCCATACATGAACCTCCCAGAATTTGACAATTATACATGCCAAATTACTGTTGAACGCTAATGTCATATGCACAAGAAGATAATGTACCGTCAACACGCATAACCAGCCGTCCATAACTATCACGGCAACAATCTTGGATTTAACGGGAGAAGGAAACTCAACACCAGCCCATGTCGTGTTCTGGTGTTGTCATGTATTTATTAAAATTTTCCGTCATGAGTGTGGAATTGTCAACGAAGTGGCGATTGAGAGAACTGTTACGTGCCAGACTGCAAATCATAGTCCTGCTCCTCAACCAAAAAATAAAAATATAAGTGGACAACTCAAAAACCAAAGGGTTGGAAAGGAAAAGAAATTAGATAATAATTAGTACCCCTTGATAGATGGTGCAAGTGTTGACCTTAGGACCGGGCACGGGGCAGGGAATAGAACAGCAACTGCAATTTTTTCATCCAGAAGAATATTAGCCATCCAGATATGTGCCTAGCTACAAAAACCACTCTAACATCTGGTATTATACCACTTATGGACTCCGCAAATGGTTGCCGGGAATCAGAGAAAATTGATGTCTTCCCAACATTAGAATGACCCCCAGAGGCTGCCACGTCAAAAGCAGTAATTTTTTGGTTGTTGGATCTCTAGGCATCACCAAATTGTACCACCACCATGCCAGCCACAATTATTGTCTTTTTTTAATTCATTTCCTGCTTTTGCTCTCCTTTTTTACTAGTGCAGTCAGAAGAAAGTCACATTGTTTTGTACTTTTGAACTAATTGACTCAAGGATTCAGTCTTCAGAAAAAAAAAAAAAAAAAAAAACCGATCATGCAGGTCAGAAATATCCTATTTAGGAAAATTTCAGCTGTTAGACATCAAAGGGACAACAAGCTTCATATTGAAATCAAATTAGATCAGTATACCATCAAGCAACTTAGAACTATTTGCTTATAAGTATTCAAGCAAAGATCCTGCCTTAAGAGAAGACGAATTTGCAACTTCATACCACGATCAGATCTCTTCTTCTCTTTTTTCTGACAATAAATGATAGTTTAATATTTTAAGACAACAAATAGCAGCCTCTCCTCTCATTCACTTTGATAAAGCCACCACGAATAAGCAACAGCAGAAATGGCGAAAGCCTTATGAACTACAAGCAGAAGGTATTTGTATGTCCTTTAGGCAGAGCTCCTGAAATCTTGACAAACTGCAAGAAGAAAGAGGTCATCATGATTTACTAGTCAGTTCCACCACCCCACTTCGTAACATATAGAAATAACCAGTTTTATTTTTGTTGATCACGGAAGTAAAAGATGCATCATTATTGTCGCATAAAGAAATCATGGCCACAGCTTACAATTTCAATCCAATATAGTAGACATGTGAACATGAGTACTTTACCCCTTCATTATTGAGAGTCCCATCACAAATGTCAAAAAGGCAAATGACACAGTACCTAAAACACTGATAAGCGTAGATCATATATGATATTTTGTGGAACTTCCACTCAATCAAGGCACAGCTTGACGAAAACAACCAAAAAAAGACAAGGGCAGTCTGAGTGCAAATTGCTTCTAACAAATACTCCAATGACATCAGTAACTCCAACAGACATCGTGAAGAATAATCTTAGAAAAAATATGACCAGACTAAAATATCTTATGCAAACAAAATCACTGTCCACCTATCCAGCAACTGAATAACAATCGAGAAAGTGCAAAAACATACACTCCTACTGGAGATGTAAAAGAACCATGAGCAGCCAGAAAAAGATAAATTGAAAGCAACATCACTTTCCACCCAAGTAACAAAATTAGGAATCAAGAGATTGCAGTCATCAATATTTCTGTAGGCATTAAAATAAAGAAGACAAAGAAAGGCAAATTAAGCAAAAGCTAACAGACCGTCGCAAAATAACTTGTGGATTATACGGAAACAGATTTTTCCGGTAAAGGCTGTCGATAGACATTTTCAGACGAAGTAAACAGCCCTTAGCATTCTCAACTGAGAGGCTCTTAGTTCTTCCATGCGTGCTATTATTTTTACCCTTTCTGTCAATTAGTGAGGGAACTAAATCATCATTCAATGGTGCAGGGGACCAAATATCCTCAAAATCTATGCCATCTGACAGAACTCTTCTTCTCTTTTGACAAGATAAATTTGGAGATTCCACCCATGCTGGAAATTCCACAAATAAGTTCCATGAATCACACACCATTCGCAGGCACCTACAGGAAGCATATACAAAAAAATGGTGACAACTCTGAGTATATGCTTAAAACTATCCGTGTATCAACACATTCAGACTCAAATCATGAAACATGAAAAGAAAACATAGAACATATAACAGGATGTACATCTACCTCAGAAGATATTCTGCGGATTTGGCTCCAGTATCCTTCGAAATAAGGTAATCAAGAAGCACTTGATGATCATAGAGTATCTGTAAGCCAGATAGAAAATCAAATACAATAGCACTACAAAGACTAATTTTTGTTTTATACGTATGACATCCACTTACCTCCAAAAGAAATAAATGAAAATATTGTATGGGACTAAAAAGATCTGATATAAGGCAATAAATGTCATTATTTGCTGTCGATGGAGTCCCACCTCTATCAATCCTATATGCAACCATAAGAAGAGGATTTGAAAAACTGTATTCAAGGCTTTCTGATATCCAAAAAATAATATGTGGAAAATGTAAAATTTTACCATTTCTTTGAGTAGAATGGCAAGTGAAACAGTTGCAAGAGCATTTCGAATAAGATATCGTCCTAGGATTCAAGAGAAGAAACAATTCACAACATATAAAAGCCAACAGCAAATAACAAAGCAATAAAATAGAGAAATATGAAACTCCAATAAGCATCATCATAAAAATTCTGTAATAATTAAAAGATTTCTATAGACACTTCAGCAAAGAAGGAAGATAGTTGCATCAAACCATACTGATCCCAAACTACTACATCCCCTTGCTGAATGTGGAACTCTCAGACAAGTTAAAGACGCCAAAGGAAGATTTTGTACACACTATTGATTCAACACAACCTCTAGCAGAGTCTAGTTTTTTCTAAATTGCTCAAGAAATATATATAGCTTTCTGATTAATTCCAAAACGCTTCTGAAGAAAATCTCCAAAGAGAAAAAGGAAAGGTTTTATTCTCCCACAAGACCATAAAAGCTAAAAGATGTTGCAGTACAAGTCTATCAGCAATGAAGAGGAAACAGAAGGATCTATTTTGAGAGACGATTTATCTACGGAAAAAATAGAATATCAAAGGATATATGGGAACTGTATGCTAACTGACTATTCTCTACTATGCCCACCAAGCATGACAAAAAAAACATTGTAAAAGAAAAAAAATTTATATGAAGCAAACATTTTCACTTTCTTTATAATTGAGCCATAAAATGTAAAAAGTGAATGTACAGATTTTTAAGTTAGAATTACTTGAAAGAAGCAAAGGATACTCTATAAGTAAACTGAACTTAAAAACTAGCTTCCAGAAAGTTAAAGAGTGCAACCTCAGGCATGTATAATTTCAAAAAGGTTAACGCAAAGCTCGTGCATCTCTGAGAATACAGTTCATGGTCTGCAATAGTATCAATAGGAAAATGCCTCTGAAGCCACTGTTGAAGTACTGACAGACCACCACTTCTACTGGAGCACTTTGAATCAAAATGAAGGCCAAAGGTCAAGCAGGAGTCCGAAATTGCAGCTGTAAATTGCTTATCAGCTGTCTCCTTCAAGCTCACCAAAGTGAAGGAAAACCTAAGAAAAAGGAAAACAACTAGTCTTTGCAAATGGCTAGATGACATTCTCTGTCTCTCTCCATCAAAGTGATCTGCCCAGAATGGGGAACCTTCTAGACAGTCATCCTGATTAGAATCTTGCATCTTCAAGGGTAGATACAGTAGGTCTTGAAAGTGTTTCTCAATAAGATGCAACCATGTCATAATATCCAAATGCTCAAGGTGAACTGTAGAAGTAAGCCTCATGAAAAGCATCTGTATAGTGAACAAAAACCATCAAAACAATGTCTATGAATACATTTAAAAGCATATATGCTTCTAACCGAACCACCTTGCCAGAATAGGATTACCGTGATAATCTCAGTTTAGGATCAACCTTGTAATTAGCAATTAAAACTGAACAGGTTTAAATTTCGCATGATAACACCACCAGACTATAACAAAGCAGCAACATGATCATCAAAATTATGTTTAAAAAGACAAAGTAACGAGACTGCCTTTTGCCAAATTTTTCAAAGAATGATGGGGTAGCACATAACTGATGCAAGTAGAATCTTCTGCATGTAAATGGCTTATATTTCCTATATAGCAAGTTCAAATTTTTAGTACAAGAAGTATAGCTACTCAGTTTACATGCAAGAAGCCTGCTAATCTGCATTTACCAAACACTACATTGAGCGCCCTGTCAGAACCAGTAACATAAGCAGCAGCAGCAGCAGTAACACTTCTGACCAACACAACCTATCAGATATCCCAAATAATAAAGCAACAAGAGAGAATTTTTTATGGCAAGGTAGCAAAGTGCAACTGATGTAAGGAAATGCAGCTAAGAGCATCCAACTCATTGCTTGCGCATGAACAAGTCTACATAGACTAAGTAAAAACAGCAATAACAGGTTTGCAGGCAGAATTAACAATAACTTTCTTTCTGGTATATAAATCTGTTGTTTGAAGCTTGCTTTTTCAACTATTTTAAGATGAATTTTTACACAAAACAAATTAAGCATGCAAAATACCATTGCAGTTCAGATTCTGTTAAGAGATGAAAAGCTTTCATCAATTTATGGTTTATTCTCCAATTAATTGGGTCTGTGTAAACCATGATGTATAATGATTTAATAGAGTTAAGTTCATACCAAAATCTTGTGCCTCAAGTAATGAAAAATACGGACATCGCCCAGATTTCCTGGTTTGAAAAAGCAGCCAGCTATGACTTTTGGGATTAGGCTCCTGATCAGAAGAATGATGGGATGGGTGCTGGAACCAGCTCCAGCTTCAGTGAGGCCATATATGTCAACTATGGAACAGAAGAGCTGAACGAGATTTGCATGAAAGATACTAATTGACCTCAAATGAGCAGCATTCTTACGTAGCAAATCATGTCCAGCAGAGTCTGCTGGACACTCTCCGTTTGACACAATATAAACCTCATTTAGTGAATCCCACGGCAAATTTGAAAATAAATCAATAATACAATCTAGGTACACTTTCAAAAGTTCATCATTCACATTTAGCTTCAGAAATTTCAATACATTACGTAAAACTTGAATGGCAGAAGCAACAGTCAAATAGCTCACATCCTCCATTCTCAGCTTAATCGGCAATACAGAAATCCATGAGCCGAAATCCAAATCTTTGGCTCTGGAAAATTCAGGACCCTCCGAAGCTAACAAAGTGTTATGAATTGCAAATTTCAGCCAATCACAGCATAAGTGCATATGCTCGGCCAAGCCACTTTCCTGCAATATGACCATTTATGTGAAAATTGAATTGCAATGGCAAAAAAATATCAAGCTTAATTCTACCATAACATACAGTTGCAGCAGCGAACTCAGCAACAGCCACAAGGATGTTGCCTGTTAAATGCTGGATGAATGGGTTCTCAAGACTGAGCATAGACATCTGTAACAGAGAAACAAGCAAACATGCATATTAATCATTTTTGCTCAGTCAACTAGCCAACAACGAAGATGACAGATTCAATTAATAAAAAAATGCACCAAATACAGAATAAAAATTGAAGCAATACCCATAAAGAATTTCATTGGCATCCAATCAACAACTTCCTCCTAATCTTAGCATCACAGAATCTAAATTGAGAGTATTATGCTTTCACGTTAATTAAGTTCGATAAACTAACATAAAATCTACTAAAACAATCAACTCGACACAGACAGAACATGAAACTTGAACTTGAATGGAAAAAAAAAAAAAAAAAGTAGAAACACTTACCAGGTGACCCACGATTTTAGCCATACATTGATGGTCATCAGAGTGTGAAGCGGAACAAACGGAAAATTCGGCATTATCTGCAGGTTTCTCAGCTGCTTCCTAACGAATTTTCGAAAAATATGCAACAGCAACCAAATTTAAGCCTATATGAGAAACTCAAAAGAATATATAGGGAAAAAAAAAAGCAGGAAAATAACAGATTCTAACCTTGTCAGAGTCGGAGTCAAGTGTCCATAGTTTAATTTGTCTATAAACCTGCAAAACGAGAATCAGTTTTAAATTTAAAACTCCAAAAAAAATTAAGTATAAATGCAAAATAAATAATTACATGGAGAAAGAAGCGTTGCCTGGGAGAGAGAAATCAAGAGGTCTTTTACGATTTCAGGAGTTAAGGAATTAGAGACAAGTTCCTGTAGAAACAAAATCCAGCATATAATTATGGAATTCTTGGAGTTAAATTTTTTTTTTTTTTTTTTACATATACAATCAAAATGTTAGAGCAACCAAAGAGGCGATGGTGCGTGTTGAACCTACAGCGTAGGGACGAAGCGAGTCGTCGATGAGACGGCAAAGCCGCGACTGAGCCGCTGACTTGTGATTCATTTTCCGTCCTGCCAAGAAAGATCGAGATTTGTGAGAATGAAACTAATTGGAGTCCGAGACCGAACCCCTTTTCTCAATTGATCCCTTCACCACCGCCAAACCCCCCCCCCCCCCCGCCCCCCCCCCCGCCCCCCTCTTTCTCCCCTTTCCTTTTTTTTTTTTTTGGTTGAGGAAGCGCTTTCCCCAGTTTTGGAGGGAAGATTGCCCTCGGATACTTGTTTGTAGTAGCACACTACTTCTTTCTTTACCCCCGGCCCTCGGTGGAAGGGTAAAATGGAATTTTTCGTATTTAGTAGCCTTTTTTTTTTTGGTTGACATAATCCTTTGTTTTGTGGACCTTTTTTTGCATAAAAATAGTAATACTTCTCGGTGCTTCTGTCATTTAGCACCATAAGCTATTACTAATCAATTAGCGGAACCCCTAAAAAGAAAAAAAAAAAAAAGAATCTGAATGGTTTTAAAATCTGAAAATAAATATTTTGGAAAAAAATTCAAGGTACATATTCGTACCAAGTTCTTGTTTAATTTACTTTCTTGAGATAAGTTCATTTGTAAAATTTTGGTGAATAATCAATTTTATTTTGTATCCAAATAAGACGTAATAGTTTGATGTAGCGAAAAATTATTTACTTCATTCGGCATTCTCATATTCAGTAAATCGAGGTATGAATATACATTTTCCTTTCTTTGTGAGAAATTAGTATTCAACCGAAATAATCCATTCATATTGTCCTTTGTAGATAATTTTACTTGCAAAATAATACACAAAAAGAAAAGGGTCCTAATAATATTAGACTAAACTAGAGGACCTATTTCAGGAGTTTGCGTGCGCACTGCTGCCGCAGGTTTGCTTTTGACGCTTTTTTTATGAGATCGTCAAATGAAGCCGTTTCTTCCATAGCAAATCTACTCGTACAAAAATGCAGTTCCACAACCTCCCTCAGAAAAGCTCGTCAACTCCATGCCATTCTTCTAACCTCTGCGACCACCGCTCCCAGAAGTACATATACATTCAACAATATCGTATCCATGTACGCTCGATGTGGGTCCTTCATCGACTCCCAACTCGTGTTCGACAAAATTCCTCACCGAAATGTTGTCTCTTACAACGCCCTCATTTCTGCCTATTCTCGCAGCACCAAGCATGCTTCTCTTGCATTTCAGTTACTTAACCAATTGGTTAATGAGAACCTTAGACCAAACGGGTCGACTTTTACGAGCCTCCTACAAGCCTCTTCGAACCTGACAGATGTAATTCTGGGTTCTTTTCTTCATGCCCAGTGTATTAAATTTGGGTTCTTGAATGATGTCCATGTCCAAACCTCTCTAATTGGTTTGTATTCAAATTGTGGGAACTTGGAATTTGCTGAGGAAGTTTTCCGTTTTATGGTAGATAAAGATACCATGGCTTGGAATTCTATTATTTTTGGGTTCATAGAAAAAGGTAAGATGGTGCAAGGAACACAAATTTTCAGCACCATGATACGGAATGGACCAAGGCCTGATCAATTTTCATATTCGATGATGTTGAATGCTTGTGGCAGATTAGGAGACTATGATACGGGGAAACTTGTGCATGCACATTCTCTTGTGCTGGGTTCGTGTTTGGATTTGCCTTTGTACAATGCCCTGCTCAACATGTACTGCAGTTGCGGTGACGCTGACACAGCACTAATTGTATTTAGGAGAATCAATAATCCAGACTTGGTTTCATGGAATACGATCATAGCTGGATATTCTGAGAGTGGAGATGGAGCAAAGGCGATGAATATGTTTGTTCAGCTGGGGCGAGGATTTGCAACAAAACCAGATGAATATACTTATGCAGCAGCTATATCTGCCACAGGAGCTTTTCCTTCATCTAACTATGGTAAACCACTCCATGCCCAAGTTGAGAAAGCAGGACTAGAGAGGAGTGTATATGTTGGGAGCACGTTGATATCTATGTACTTCAGCAACGCTGAGAGTGAACATGCTCAAAAGATTTTCTCTTCGGTTCTAGATAAGGATGTCGTGCTTTGGACCGACATGGTGGCTGGTTATTCTAGAATACGTGATGGTGAGACTGCAATGAAATTTTTCTGTGGGATGTCACAGGAGGGAAACAAGATTGATAGCTATGCTCTGAGTAGTGCAATAAGTGCATGTGCTGACCTAGCAACTCTGATGCAAGGGCAAATGATTCATAACCTAGCCGTGAAAATCGGCTATGATACTGAAATGACTGTTTGTGGAAGTCTGATAGATATGTATGCTAAAGTTGGGGACCTTCAAGCAGCTGAGTTGATATTTGCAGATGTGATTATGCCTGATTTGAAATGCTGGAACTCGTTACTTGGAGGGTTCGCTCATCATGGGAAGGCAGAATATGCATTTATAATTTTTAATGATATTCTGAAAAAAGGTCTAAAACCAGACCAAGTAACATTTTTATCACTCCTTTCTGCTTGTAGCCACTGTGGCTTCGTCAAGAAGGGGAAGTTCTTCTGGAATTATATGAAGGAAAAGGGTTTAAAACCAGGGCCAAAACACTACTCCTCCATGATAAGTATGTTGAGTAGAGCAGAATTATTCGAGGAAGCTGAAGAAATGATTATCGAATCACCTTTTGCTGATGATTACGTGGAGTTGTGGAGAACTCTTCTCAGTTTCTCTGTCATGAATAAAAATTTGAGATCGGGAATACATGCTGCGGAGCATATTTTGAGTATGGATGTAGAAGATGCGGCATCAAACGTATTGCTTGCGAAATTATATGCTGCAGATGGAAGATGGGATGGTGTGGCAGAAGCAAGGCGAAAGATCAGAAGGCAAATGGTAGAAAAAGACCCGGGCCTCAGTTGGACAGAAATTATGAACGATATCCATGTGTTTTCTTCTGGTGATCAGTCACACCTCCTAAATGATGAAATACGGCTTGAAATACACAGATTGCTTAAACATTCGATGCACACAGAAAAAAATGAAGTCTGAAACATTTGGCCGTCCAGATTGCCTATAGCTGTATATAGATATCAGATTTCAGAAGACCTTAACTAAGGAGTCATGGTTACAATTGGCGTACTAAGGAAAAAACCAATAAAAGACTTTATTTGTACAATGTTACAATACGATCAATCTCAAAATACGTCTTTGCCACCTCAAGGACAAGAATCACGAAGGACCTGGATGCAAATATGCAGCATCATTGGGATTCTGATTTCAGTTGGGAATGCCGCAAGCAACGAGAAATGTTGACAATGTGTAAGTCTCTGAAAAATGCTTCCCTTGTCTTGTGAAATAAGATGCAAGTTGCTCATCACTCGAGCATGCACTTGCAATAGAGGTCAACTAGCGTCGGCTGGTACGACTTTTTGCTCTTGTCTTCTACAAGAATTGAAGAAGACATGATTTACATAAAGGATGAAGATACATGCTAAACTAGCAAAATCAGATAACTAAACAAGTTTCCAGAGCTTGTCAGTTTAATATATCTTGGTCTTGTACCGCACACAACTTGCTGGGTAAAAATTAACTGCATATCTCTAAAGAAAAACTATTAAAAAAAAAGAAGATAATCAACCCAAATTGGAGAAAGACATTGTAACCATCATTTTTCTACCAAGATAATCACCACATCTTTCTCTTCTATTCGTGGACTAAAAAATTCTCCAAACTCATCGAAACCTCTTCCCACCTTAAATTCCACTACATAACTCAGATGATCACATGTTAATCCACTTGTCACTGCCCCTAAAACATCCCAATCTCAGCACTATGATCACTCAGCTGCTACCAGAGTTGGAATTTGATGCACTGCATAAGGACTCACAATTGTATCATATCCTCATACTTCATTTTCATCTGGAATTGAATCCCTTACTGATACAATAACCATACTATTCTAGATGTATACATAATTTAATACAAACTTTAGTATATGGATCTTGTGATTCCAAATTCTAAGCTCCTAAATTATGGCCATAAGCGAATGTACACAGATAACAAGAGTCATAATTTAACATAATATACCAGTCCAGATAAGATCTGCTATACAATAACACAAGATTCTAACTCTAATAAGCCAAGAACTTACAGATGCAGTGTTAAAGCTTGCCCCCGATCCTGTTACAGCAGCTCCTACGACAACAGAAAAATAGTCTTAGAAATCAAACAACTATAATGTGCATGAAAAAAAAAAAAAAAATTTCTAAGAAACTAGAAAATACGTTCAAAAATAAGTTGAAGGCTAATGGATAACATTTGGGGCTCCAACTAAAATGATAAATACATATTTCTTTCTTAATTTTCTATTCAGACTTAGTAACTCAGACCAAATTCTTCACCTATTAAGGTTGATATTTCAATGTCTAAACCAGATACTCACTATACACTATTCATGTTTAGCATAACAATTCTAAATGTAGTCATGAATTAATATCCATTCAACCGTGTCATATGCCAAATACATATAATTTCTGAGTTAAAATCCGGACAACTAACTTTTCTAACCTGTAGGAAATGTTGTTGTAAATGTTGAAACACTAGAAGAGGGTGTTGAACCAAATAATGAAGCAGAGCCGCCAATAGCTGGAGTGGAAGCAGACAGGGTTCCAAAAAGTGATGACTGGGGGGAAGTGCCAGATGTTCCAAACAAGGAGACTGGAGCTGAAGTGATGGGAGTAGAGAATAGAAGAGAAGATGAACTGGCACCGGATGGAGTACCTAAGAGAGAGAAACCACTTCCAGATGAAGCTGATGAAACAGCTGTAGATGTAGGTGGTGCAGTTAATGCCGCAGGCATTGGTGAGCTAAAAAATGCCCCAGCAACTTGAGTTGATGGCTGTGAAGCTGCGGGCAAGTGCAGAGTTGGATGTACCCTTCGAGCAGCAGCTTCTTGTTTTGCTGTTTCGCGTCGATCAGCTTCAAGAAATGGATCATTCCCATCCCCCCTACGCCGCTGGTCAGCAAGATATGCAGTCTTCATGGATTCAATGTACTGATGAATGCTCTCCACCTGCAGGATATAGGATTCAACATACCTCATTTTAGCAATAGGCAACAGATCAGCATAGAAAGGGAAAATCAACATGTATTTAACCGAGATCAATCGATTTAACAGTCAGAGACGCAAGGGATCACTTAAATTTACTTCCTTTGTTAGGAATGGCAATTGAGAAAAATGGAATTCCGTATAGGAAAAGATTAACACATTACAAACTTTTAAGTAGCAGAAGTTAGAATTCAAGATGGCACATTTAATTAAACAGGTGAAATCACAAGCCAATACCCACTGAACAATGAACATACAGCCGTCCAAAGAAAAGGTATATTCCGAGTTGAGCCATGCCGTCATTCCAAGTCACCTGTTGGATTTTGCATATATAAAATTCACTAGCCCAGGGTTATTTCATGTGATTTTATCCACATCTCAACATCCTGTTGTTTGCATTTTAGACATCCCAAACTAGCTTAAGGTTACCTCTGTGCTTTCCAAAATATTTTCTCTCCATTAACCCTGATCCAATTGTAGATCTTTGTACACCTAGAACCTGTTATCGGAAGCAGGAGAAAGTGGGTGATCATAGTAACAAGCTCTATAACTCAAACCTCTGCAAAGACTGCATCATAGAGCCTCCATAATTTTTATTACCTATCACTTGCCATTCCAATAATATTTAGCATCCCAAAGATGCTCCAGATGGTACATCATACACATTAGACCCCCTAATATAAAGCCAAAGCCACCCCATATTTGAGGGCAGAGCCAACTGCTTCACACATCTGTCAGGCATTTAGTATTCATTCCTGTCTGCAAACTGGTGTTTAAAATCTGCTATAGTGTCCCATGCTCACACTGTGCAAGGGAGCTTGGGATCAATTCAACTAACTTCAAATATCATAACTGCATTTATAGCCTATTGGCAGAATACATTGCATCAATCAACATTAATCAGGTACTCAAGGAGCTCTATTGGTGGTGGCACAACTTATCATTGTGGCAAGATGCCAACAAACTAGAACAGTGTATGTGACTGGTGAAATGAGGTGATAAATAAGAAATGCAAGTTATATGAAGAGAAAAGTGAAGGAAACCAGATTCAATCATTTTAAATCATGCAGTCGTGCAATGTGTCTGAGAATTGATTATGCATTGTCCTGTCAAATTCTTTAGCAAGAAATTGCATGTGATTGAAACATGCAATGAAGCAAGCAGCTCTCTGCTTCAAGCCTCTTCTACAGTAAGGAATGAATAATTTTAGACATCTGACTTTAAAGGTGTACTCACAAAAAAAAGGCCAAAATTTTTGTACAGCTTCGGAGCTTGAGGTATCATTAAAACTATGCATCATACAATTACTTTAGTCTAAAATTTTGCAATCCTTTACCTTAGCTGCTACATGAACAAAAAAGTCATGCACATTTGCCATGACTTGGGGAAGAGACTGCAACAAAGATGAACTAGAATTTAAGGAGTCCCGATCAGAATCTAAAAAAATCAACTGCTCTAACTCTTCAATCCACTGGCGACACTCAGCAATATACTTCTCAAATCTGGCAACAGTCTGCTGCAAAAAGGGAGATGGTTTCCTTGGTAGCCCACTGTAGAAATCAAAAACGGGCACTATAGAGGTAGCAGCTGGTTGATTAGTCGAAGCTTGAGCAACCACAGCTCCTGTAGCTGGGGATGGCACACTGGCACTGGTTGCAGCACCCACATTTGAGTGAAGAAACCTAGGGCGTAACATCATAAAAGAGCGAACAGCAACCTCTGCATTGCGTAGCATATCTTTAACCACGGCCATTAGTTCTTGGCAAATAGCCCTCTGTCGTTCCATTGCCGTACTGATTCCACCAAGTTCCTGAGAAGGTGACTTAGTGTATGTTACATCTAATGCATTAATCAAGAGTAAGTGAATGCCAAAAGATCTTTACTAGCTTAAGAAGCAGCAATGGAATATTGGCAGCTGGAAATTATTAAGATGATCACATCGTAGAAGTTTCTACAGTCACTCTCTGCTGTGATGATTGAAGGACAATGTTGAAAGTCTTCAAATAATCCCAGCATAGAAACATAAGCATAAAGCACTGTGACTCAAATAATCAAGGAAACAACAATGGTTATTCCTTCAAATTGCAGGTTATAAGGACCAACTTTTCCTATGGTTTTCGGACTGCAGGGATTGATGAAAACCCACAAATGACAAGTTAATACCATGTGAAGTTACGCTGAAACACTAAACTATCATAAGTAAGACAAATATTCAGAATCCATGGTTGCTGAACAATTTAAAAAAAAAAAAAAAAATCAGTTTCTCTGAGGACAACTATTCTGAAACACTAAATAAATTCCTTGACATTGCATCCTTTTTTTCCCGTCTTCACTAAAATGTCAGAATATAGCAACGCCTCAACTAAGTTATATAACACTTGAGTTCCGATAACTTGCAACCCACTAAAGTTCAAACTCATTCATGATTACTTGAATACATTTTATTTATTGAGACAATCACAACATCAACCACAATGTTTCAAACAATTCACCGGAGTAACAAGCAAATGAGACACAATTAACTCTTTTTTTCTTCAATTTACTTAAAAGGACCTGAAAAATTCGACTGGTGTCAAGCTCAAATCCACCATTAAAGACTGATGAATCATAGAGGCGGCTACACTGGTCCAGCCGCTGGCTTTCGTCTCTATACTCCAGTATTCTCTCCCTAAAACCATTCCCAAACAGAAATAAAAACAAACACATTAGAGCCACAAACATTTTATCGACGATGCACCAATCACAAGCACTACATACTCAATTTGGAGGAGGAATTTCTGAGAATCGGGATGGAGGTCAGCCCATTTGGTACTATAAGTAGCCGGAGTCTTATCCTTTGTGAACAGAAACAGCTGTTGCTGCTGCTGCTGCGGCTGTGGCTGTTGCTGCTGCTGGGGCTGTTGCGGCTGGAATTGGAACGGCGATGGCTGCTGTTGTGGCTGCGCTTGCTGCTGGGGAGTTTGGGAGAATAGTGAGAATGTAGGAGCCTGCTGCAGCTGCTGAGTTTGGAACAATGGAGACGGCTGCTGCTGAGGAGTAAACGAGAAAGCCATTCGAAATCTAGGGAGATGGAGAATTCCTTGTCCCCTGAAAAACCCTAAATTTAAAACCCTAGATTGCGAAAAGGCGCCATTCTTATTCGGATGATTCTGTAGTGGAGACCGATTGCTAAGAAATAAAAATTTTTTAGCTCCAATCATCAAACGACATCGTCTTCGTAGAGTAACTACGAACGAAACGACACCGTGGACGCCAGGAAGCGGATCATTTTTTGAATTTTTTTTAATTATTATCAGTTTGGAATTAAAAAAAAATATGATTTAGTTTTTGGGTTATCTGCGAAATATATTTCTTTTTGAGAAATACCAAATACTATATTAGCATTGGAAAAAAGAAATTCCCTAGAAAATATATGAATAGCTATGGCTGTTATCGAAGCACCATAGATGTCCAATATGTGCATCATAAAACTTTTAATTACCCCAACATATTTTACATTTTTTTAATATATATATATATATGGACACACACTTCTTAGTGTCATATAGGAAGGCATTTGGCAGAAAAGAAAAGAAGAGACTACCTAAAAAAGTTAATTATTCCTCTTCTTTCAAAGACGAATGAAATTCTCTTTTAAAATCTGAGAGAGTTGTCTATTTGATGCATCATTTTCTATTTTGTCAAATCTACATATCTCTACATAATGTTTACCCCCCCTTTTTTTTAATTTTGCCTAAGATACTTAGAACTATGCTTAGGAGCGGCTTTATTAGACTTCACACTTTATGCATAAATTGTTGTATTTTGTAAGTGCTCGTGTGTGTGTGTGTGTGTATACATATATTTTCCATTGGAATCTGTAGACGCAACTGTCTGGACACTTTAATTGGAGTAAATGTCATAATTTTTTGGGTGTAGATGGGATCGAGAAACTGATTTAACTGAAAACACATTTCTCCCAGAAATGTCAAAGGGGTTGTTTCAATCCTCCTGGCTGAACCATACCTTCATTTATTTCAGTTGCAACCAATGCATCCCAGAAGCAGATAGTGGCCATGGCAGAGCCAAAGAGGAATTTGCGATAAATATTTTCATTACTTAATAGGTTCAAAAAAAGCAAATTAACTCTTACTACCTTGCCTGTATTAGACAGGTTCTCTTACGGTTTCCAACTTCCCTGTGTGGTTATTGGTGTTGTAAAAATTAAAATTAGTGTCGTATTTTGGTATTTCTGTAATCACTCTGCTTTGTCCGCAATTAATTTGCCATGAATATGTCAAAGGAAAAAAAAAAAGAATTTATATTTCAAAGACGTACAGAATTGAGAAAGGTCAGGAGGATCCCATTTGATATCTTACCATTTTACAAAGAAAAATTGCTGAAACTGGATTTCAGAAAGTCTAGTAAACTTCCTCAAATCAGATTACCTACGAAAATTGCATTATTTTCGTAGGGTTCTAAGAACTTAAATCAGCAAGATCAACAACGGTCTACCATGCCATGCTTTTTGACGTTTTTTTTTTCATTTTCTTTTCTACTTCCACCCAAATGAATGCATTGGATGATGCTTGACCACCAAAATACAACCTTAAAATCATAGAATATACGAGAGTAAGCAAACACTTGTTAACAAAAACACATCATTTCATGCCATGGCCGGTTGTAGAAATAGCAACATCAGACAAAGTAAAACAATCCCCTCCAACAAGCCCACCCTCTCCACTCTGAAGCTGCCACGCGTTTCCAAGAACCCCCGGTCCTCCAACACCACTAGCACCACCATCACCAACGCCAATACCAGGAAAAGGCCACACTGTTCTTCCAAGCCCAAAGCCCATGTCCTCAACCCCGGCTCCAAGCCCAAGACCAAATCCACCCAACGTGAAGAACCCGGGCCCTTGAGTATTCAACAACGAAGTAAAACTTCCACACACGTTCACTCCATTTTTAGCATCACCAATAAACGGTAAGGACCCGCCGTGATCGACGGCGAGTGGGGCCAGAATAGGCGACGCGGTGGCCGGCGTGTGGCGGTACTCGTGGGTGGAAGCGCTGGAGGAGAATGAGAGAGCGGAGGATGCAGCTGCAGATGATGCAATGGTGCGTGAACGTTTAGCATTTTTGCGGCTGCCACCACCTACTGGGATGTCACGGAGGGTCCCACCGTGGGTCCAGTACCGGCGGCAGGACTTGCAGAAATGGCGGGGCTGAGAGAAGTTGTAGTTGTTGTAGTAGCAGAACTTGGTGTCGTTGGAGTCGCAGCGTGGGCATTGGAGTTGTTCGGGCTCAGATGGTGGGGCGCCAGAGCCCACCTGGTTTGCCTTTGTACTCCGCCTTTCACTGCTATCTGCAGAAGGCATTTTTCTTTTTCTTTTTTTTTTGCTTTTTTGTCTGTTTTGTGGTATTTTGCTTTTGAGTTGTAGGTGTGGAAAGAGTCAAACGAGGAAAGGAAGACTGAGTGAAGTTTTTCGGGGGTTCAAGGGAGCATGAGGCAGGGTTTTTATGGATGGTTTAGTGTGTGTAGTGTGTGCTAGAGTGAGAAAGATAGACAGGTTGAGAGAGAGAGAGAGAGATTCTTTCTTAATTGTAGAGAGAAACGGTCTCTGAGTTCTGAAGCTTAGGTGCCAACAGTGAGCAGCTTTTTCAGATTTTCTCTCAAAGGCTGGCCTAGATTAGACTAAGTTAATTGAAGTCATTACCGTTCTGCTTACAAAATGAAATATGAAACCATGTCCACCTTAAAATTCATAGAATGAGAAGATTTCTTTAGATCCTTATACTCATTATGCGTAGCATTGAATAGACTTTATATTATCGGTTTTTCAGTCGGCTCGAAAACAAGGTTTTGTCTGTTTTGGGGTCGCCTCCCGAATGGAGGCCTTTGTTGGGCTATACTCGTAGATACGCAGGCATGGCTTAGCGTGTCATTATCCAACTAACCCTATTCTGACTCATATTTTTCTTTACCAGAAATTCTAAGCGTTGTATGTCGAATATAGTAATACTAAGGAAAAGCTGGATAGATACTGTAAATTTAGAAATGAATACTATTGACCTTAAAAAAAAAAGAAAAGAAATGAATACTGTTCACTACTTGGCGAATTCTTAATTGTTTTAAAATTATTATTAAAAATATAGTGGACCTAAATAAGTTATATAGAAATTGAAAGAGTAGCGCGACTTACATCTCAAATTTGATTTATATGGACTCTCAAAAAAAAAAAATTGATTTATAGGGCTCATACAAGAGTTTTATTTAAGGATAAATTTACACAAGTACTATCTATCATTAATTTTTTTTAATGGTTTGGTGTTGCTTGAGGCATCTTGTGATTCACCGTAACTACGAGCATGTACTAATTCCACCTTGAACTGAATATGACTTGTCACGTAGTGCACTAGTACTATAATTTGTCAAAAATATTACAAGGCGCGAGACATCAATACATAACAATAAATTATTAATTTTAATATATATTACGTTACAGTACACGTTGTTTATTTTATACCTTTTCCTCATAACTACAAATACTATTTAGGCTCTATGAGAATTTGTACTGAACTGTTCCCCAGTGTGTATCCACTATAAAGTCGCACCCAAGAATTTACCCCTCGTGACTATCAAGTTGTGTGGTACGTTGGCAAAGTTATAATAAACACTAATTGCAAGAGAAAAACATAATGTGCTTGTAGTTTTTATTAATTTGAATGGCTCTGGTGGGGGTTCTCTCTTGAGTGGATTCAGTGAAAGAGACTAGAATTTGGGTCCAGTTTATCCTAGGATGAGGATTACGCCCCAAGGGACGAAAGAACGAGTAAATGCGCTCTGGAAGACCGTTACTTAAAAATCCAGGTAAACAAACAACGTTAATTTTTAACAAGGAAGACCGTTACTTATCTACTGTTTTAGGCTCCTCAGAATTATTAAATCACCATGAATCAAATATAAACAACATTTACTCACGTGACTCGTGTGTTTTGATCCTGCTGATAAAAATTATCAAATTTGGCATTCACGTTCAATGTTGGGACATTATAAGAATGCGATTCGGTTAATAAATAATTTTATCAACTTATTTTTAAAAAAAATTTACCCCTCATTGCTTAATTCACGTTATCACAATATTTTTCAAAGCGAGACAATCATATTCACCAAAGATAGGAGCAAATGAGAAGTTAGTAACAAAACCAAGTAACACTAATTACTCGGTCGAACAACCCAAATTTTCTTGCAAAAAAACATAAAGGCCTAAAGTAACAGTAAGGGTCTGAGGGGACTCAGTTATGTTCCTTGAAGGATTTTTTTTTTCCCCTTAAAAAAGTAAACAAGCAGGTCTAACTGAGTTACAAATTAAGAATTTAAGTAACCATGTAAACGTTGATCATCCCAAAATTTTCCATAAGAGGAATTGCAGCTAATAATTCAAACGAGTAAGGCCAAAATTGAAAGCCCTGAGCGGGACATAGGACGATAGATAATACTGCAACAACTAAGGGAATGCAGAAACACACAGCACACGCAGAAGACATGCTCACTGCACGTACAGGGGGAGCAGCGTGTAAGATGAAGAAAAAGATTGAGAGGAGACGTTGACTGATAGACTGCGATTGAATTAGTACAGACATCATCATGAATGTCGGATTAGCGTGGGAGAGCAATTATTGGATTGCACCCCTCTTATCCCGGACCCCTACCAGACCCGTCGTTTTCTTCCTCCCTTCCAGATTCCCCCACCATCTTCCGTACTCTAATTCTTTGCCGGATTTTTCGCTCCTTTGTCCTCTACTACTACTTGTACCATCCATCGCCCTTCGCATGCACTCTTCTCCACCGTAATCACCCTGCACCCCTTCATCCCAGCCCTCCAAAATGGCAGTAAAATTGGCTTTAATTTATGATCAATGAAGAGGGACGTCCTTACTACTTCCTGTAGTCTGAGTAAGCAACAGGTGTCAGATGTCAGCCGAGAGGGGTCAGAAATTTGTGGCGATTCTCACCGGCACGCGCACTGCCGCTCGTTGCTCAAGTGTGTGTGTGTGTGCAATAGTAGTACTAGGACGACTGCGAGAACGATTCATCGTGCATGCAATTGCAGTGCCAAATCAAGCTAGGGAAGTATAGCAAATTGGCACGGTCTGCTCTGCTGCTCAAAAACTATTCATGCTGCTGCTAAATTAACTGCATTCCAATACTGCTTTTGTACCCCTTTAGCTTGTTGTAGTTCATAAAATTATTCCTTTTGTATGGTCATGTTTTTTAAAAAATATATTTTTATTAAAATCTAAACATGTATTTTAATTAATCTTTTATTTTCCATACACATTTACTTTTTTTTTTTTTAAAAATACAAAACTGTTACAGTACAAATGTATTCCAAACAAGGTGGTGGTTTCCCTTAACAATGCTGATCTTCATAAGATATGTGTGTGTGACCGTGCGAGTACGGTAATTTTGACTATTCATTGGTTCCCAAATATGGGTAGACAGTATGTACATTGGGTCTCAGACCTTCTGCTATTAGGACTTCCTTTTCTTTTTGTCTTCTTGCTATTGGAATATTGTTGTTCTAATCTCTGATTCGGTTTTCCTTTGACTCCTGAAAATTCAACATATCCTTCCACACCCAAAGAAATCAAAAAAATTGAAAATGAAAGTTAAATTCGACTCTTGTGCGATGAATTGCCAATCAACTGATCAGGATAAAGGATTGTTTAACAATTTCCAAATACTAGTTTGGATTTTAAGTTTCTACAATGGTCAAACTTGTTGGGTGGCTGCTATCAGGGCAGGGACAACTGGCTGAAACATTTTCCAGTTGGTTCCAATAATTCTATAGTCACTCAATTCTCAATTAATAATTGAAGCTTATATCGAATAAATGATGTTTAATGGTTGGGACTGAGAGAAGCATAAGTGTCCGCAGTTGTGCTAGAAAACGTACGTCGATAAATTACATGAGATAATAATACCATAATGAAGTAAGAGATTAAGAATATGCATTGAATAGATTCATAGTTTATACCTAAACTTTTCTATGTTTGGGGGTGGTCTAAAGTCAGTTATTGTATATGGGAATCTCTCACTTCATTTTGTCGCAAGATAAAATCCGTCATCGTAGATTTTCTCTTATGTGCTCGTTTCTTTGTTCATTACACGAAAGATTAACGATTACAAGGCCTAAATGTAATCTAGGTTCAAGTTTGATCCTAAAGTAAATACCCAATGCACTGCAGAGAAGATGGAATGTAAATAGTTGTGTACTTGCTATATTCAATGGTCAAGTGTACAATTAGGATAACCAGCAGCATATTTTTTTTTTCTTGAACAGTGGGACTGGTAGGTAAAATAGATTCTGGTACACAACTGAACTACAATTCATATATTAGTGAGACACAAAACTACTTGGATATGAGGCCTTTTGGCCTAAGGATGTATTTAAAGCTTAAACTCATCCATGCAGCTAGTCCAAGCTCTGCCACCTAGTTCTCTCTCTCTCTCTCTCTGAAGGTTGAATTTTGAGCTACTGGTCATCTGATTCGTTTGATGGAGACAATGTCCATGAAGAACTGTGGCGCCAATTGTGCACCGTCCTGATAGTGAACAGTTTAGGCCAACCAATTGGCCGACTCGTAGTGATGGTAGTAGCTGACCTATACAACTACAAATTGCCTTATGAAGAAGTTATATCTCGTACTTAGTCGGTCACAGTGAATTACTAAAGTTCTACGCAACTTCGTTAAATAATTGCAGCTGCTTCTTTCACATTCTCCACGCACTTCAATTTACCATTACCATACTGCTCTCCATTATTTTAACAATAATGCTCCGAATAATGATCAGAAATATGACGGAAACAAGTCAAACTACATTAGGAAAACAAATAACGTGGGATTTCGGTTCAATTTATGCATATTTCAAACTAATTAAAACATGAGAACTCGAGAAGAAATTGAAATAGAAGAAATGTTCAAAGAAAGAAGAATATATATATTTCTTTGGGCATAGGCATACAGAGCACAAGAAGAAATCTCTATTTTTTCAGAGATCTCGAAGTTGTCGAAGATTCATGGGAGATACATATTTAGGATCTCCATCAAGCAATTGCTTGGCAATTATAAGGTTGGCAGCTTCACTTGGGTGGTAGGGGTCCCAAAATACATGCTTGTCATGGTCTGAACACATGCTCGATGTTGGCCCGCATGGAATTATCCCAGCAAATTGACCTCCATTTCCGCAGCATGCTTTACTTGCAGTTGTAAATCCTGCAGCACGTTTCAGATTTTGGTTGAAAAGAAGCAAAATGAAAAAAAAAAAAAAACAAAAAAAACCCAAGAATTAAAAGATTTAAGTGCTAACCATATTTCTCATAGTTTGTTAAGAGTTCCATCACAAGATCGTAAACATTTGCATGTACAAATGTAGCTCCATGGAGATTATCATTGAGTTCGGCAACCAAATCCTTGAGTCGAGCATTATATTGAAGTGCAAGTTTATTAGGTAATTCCACACACTGATCTGCACTTAACTGATTAATCGTCTTCTGATATGGGATACAACCAAGTGGTCCGACATTTCCGATAATGAATTTTCTTGCATCCAGTTTGTAAAGTCTCTGCCACCCAAAATTCATGCAATTGATCCCAAAATCAACCATGGGGTCGCCAATAAATGTGTAAATGAAGAAATTTAGGCAACGAAGATGGTTAGAGTTGGCAAAAAAACCCAAAATCCAACAACCCGCCCAACCCGCCCACTAAGTTTAAATGATGGGTTGGGTCAGTTGGGTTATGGGTTTTGATAGGATTGGGTTAAAAAAACCCAACTTATTTATTGGGTGGGTTGGGTTTTTTACTTGGGTACCCATTACCCAACTTCTATTTTAAAAAAAATCAAAAGGCTCCATTTTGTTAAAGGCATTTTGCAAAAAATTATGTTGAAATAATTTTTTAAACATATTTTCAATCACCTTTATAATTCTAACAATATTTTTATTTCACGTACATTACATTTCAAAAATTGTTACAATATCATTGTTTAATAATATTCTAAAAAATTTCAAATGCATTTAAAACTATCCAAGTCAATTTTTGGAAAATGAATTTTACATATGCTACATTTTTTTTAGTGAACTTTTAAGAAATTTAGGTCCAAAATACGAACATTACTTCAAAAAATTATTCAAAATTTAATGTTCTCAACAAAATTGTAATCCTTACAAAATGCTAACTTTAGGATAAATAAATGATTGGCACCTTAAAATAATGCAGAATCCATCATTCTTAATAGTTCATGTATTCTCTATGTATAAATAGAAAATAAAATTCAGCTTCTAAAGTAGTTAGTCAAATTTTTTAAAAAATTAAAGAGGAAAGAGTAGTTTAATTAAGAGGCATACACACGGAGAAGATATATTAAAATGACACCATCTTCTGAAGCAATTGGAATTTTGAAATATGTCGTGTAGTTATAATAATAAAAGTGTATAAAACAAAAAGCCATTAAACTAGAATCATGTGGATGCTTAATAAGGGTAACTAATTATCTGCATGTTCTCTGCATAGTCAACGCTCTTGGAGCTAATTATCTCTTCTACAATTAGAATCTGCGGATGCTTAATTAGAAGTGTGTGTTTGTATGTGTGGAAGTATTCTAGTGTGTGAAAATATGTTTATATATGAAAAGATGTGTTTATAGGCGTAAAAAAATCATTTTGTAATCATTTTTTGTGTGTAAATATGTGTGAAAAAGTATTATATACCAAAATTTATAAAATAATATGTTGGGTCATAGGTTTGAGTTAACCCAATATGACCCAACCCAATATTAACCCAATACATAGTTGGGCGGGTTGGGTATGATCCATATAAATGAAAACCCAATACCAACCCATCCAAAAATCGCCCAACCCGCCCAATTGCCTCCCTTAAAGATGGTACATATATGTGACCGCTTACCGTAAGCTGACCTCTTAGATGGTTGATAAGATCATCAATGAAGGCATCTGGGCTTTGTGTTATTCTTGCACCCATTGAAATAACAGGAAGCAAGTAATTGTTGAGAAAGTCGTTGGACCCAATTGTGATGGAGAAGATCGATTTTTTCGAAATGTAGTCTTTTGCCTTAGCTGGACCTAACAATTTATCGATTTGTTTCCTGGTGATGTTAAAGTAATCAACCTGGATGTCCATTGAAAGCCGGTTTACCTGTTTTACATCATCCCAAAACCAACCTAATTATCATCTCGAAAATTCAAGAAAATGATGCTCAATTCATTAAAATTTTACATGCGCAAAACAATCATGAATACTTAAATTGGGTAAATTAAAAAAAAAAAAAAAGGAAGAACCAAGAGAAAAAAACGTATAAGATTTTTCATCAAAAAAAGAAACTACCATGACGTAGTATTATTATATTGAACATGAACAAAAAAGAAAACCTAAAGTATGGGGAAAAAAAATCTAAATATTACGTACAAAAATTCGTCCAGTGGCGTTCATAATTCCACCGCCTCCAGAAGCATAATTAACTCCATGTAATACAACTCTCCCGGTACAATTTGGAGCCAAAAATGGTGTTGCGTAGTGTGGTTGTCCCAATTCTTCCCCTAAGAGATTGCAAAAGAAAGATGCAAAATGATTGTGATTTTTTTTTTAAGAGAAAGTTGCACTTGTTAAATGATTTAAGCACAAGTATAAAATGAACTTACCTATAATGTCTCCTATGGTTCTTCCATTTGTATACCTTCCCGTTGGAGCTCCTCCCGATGCACGGAAATCAATTCCATTTGGTTTAATATTAGCTCTGGACAATGTTGGTAAATAGTTATTATTTCCCGCATCAACTAAAGAATCTCCAAAAATATATGAAGCACCGTGTTCTATATCTTCATCTTGGCAAATTCCTAAGGAATTTAGGTTAACGATCATAAAGAGAAGCAAAGCTACCAAGTTTGGGTGATTTAGATCCATAACTCGATCAATAACCCTCTGAGTTGATGACACCAATTACTCTAGAACACCACAGAAAGATGCATGCAACAGGAGTATTTATGACACTTAATTAGACAAAAAATTATTCCAAGCTAGTTGGGAAACTTGTAAAGGCTTGTTACAATTGATTTGCATTTGGTAAGACCCTGTTTGTATTGATTAAAGAGGAAGACTTGCTGACGATGAAATGAAATTTCAAGAAGTAGGTCATCAGCACAGAGTTAGCTGGCACGACCTGCATGGATAGGAACCAGTTTTCTTCTGGTACAAGCAACTAGACTAAGTGAAGTCAAATGGGGAATTTTACTATTTTAGATCGTGGTGATTATGAAAATGATTTAGAGGCCACTCGAAAGAATTTTATAGTAAGAACTTAGGTGTGTCTGGTTTAGCTATTGACGCACCCCGGCAAGTTTTATGGAGTAAAGATTCATGAGAAAATGGAAGTTGCATAGAGGTCTCAAGGCAGGTATGGATTAGACCATGCAATCCAATCACGTGCTGCTCTATTTCCATCTATAAGTTTGACTATAATTTGTATAATTTTTTATATAAAAGTGACAGATTCCTCTAGTCCCTAATTTTAAATTATACAAGCCTGAATTTTCACGATGTCTATAAGAAATATACATATTCCTCGTCAAATAAACTCATCTATCTCTCTCTCTCTCTCTGGGGTTCATGTGGAGGCCTTAGCTAGATTTCTACATTGTTTCCTACCCACCAAATCCCCATATATGCATGCCTTCACATTATCTGGGGAATCATGAAAGAAGGTGATATCAGGTTTTGCAAATTATTATAAGAGGAATCGTGAAAGCAGGTGATGTGAGGTTGCAAAATTAAGCTTGACTTAGTCAAAATATCCGCACCCAAGTTACCCTATTTCCAAAAGTGGTTGAGTTGAGGGTGCATTCCCAATTTTTACCCAATAGATAGATCACATATCTCCAGTGCCAGTTTATATTATATATGCACGATAGACACATTCTCGTTGTCAAGTAACGCACACCAACTGGAAAGAGAAGCGTGACGGACTGATGGTCTAAGCACGCAAAATAACATGTTTGATTGGATTTTTCAAAGCTGTCTGCAGTTTACTTGGGATTTTTAACGATTTATGGGCTTGGTTATCGGCTTATGTGGGCTTGGATCAGATTGTATTCCAGTGAAGTTTACAAAATTGTCGCGCAACAGTGGTCTCGTGGCCTACACTAACAACTTAGGCCCATTTGGCCCATTTATTCACACTAGCCACCCCAATTAATCTATCCATGCTCCATCAGCTGAAGTGCCATTGTGGATTCGCTCAAAAAAAAAAAATGCCGTTATGGATTTGTACGTATATTTCCGTCCAACAAATGCTAACAATGGCATACTACCCAACCTGCACCGTAACGGGACTGCAATTTTACTAAGCCCAATATTTTGCACACAACCACGGATGGTAACCTCTTAAGTGGCGTTTGGTTTGCACTTGAGAATCGGAATTAAAATCATTGGGTTGGGACTGAAACCATTAATTTCAATACGTGTGTTTAGTTTGGTATTCGGAATGAATATAATTACTATAATTGTTGTTTAATTTGCTTGGAATCGAAATCATATTGACAAGTCATCCAGATGTTCGTATGGACCATTCAAATATCTGTATGCCTGGAACATGCAGAATTGATATGAACGATATTCAGATGAGGTTCCGAACATTTAGATAGATCATCTGAATGTCCAGATGATCCATGTAGGCATTCAGATGCAATAATCATTTTTAGGTTTTAGCTAAAATCCAAAAATGATTATTGCACACCAATTTGGTTGGGTTTCACAAAACCCATCAATTGAGGGTTTTATTCCGATTATCAAACCTAAATCTTTTTATCAAACAACAATTATGAGCCAAAACTCAAAATGATTATTGCATACGAATTTGGTTGGGTTTCACAAAACCCATCAATCGAGAGTTTTATTCCGATTCTCAAACCTAAATATATTTTATCAAACAACAATTATGAGCCAAAACATAAAAATGATTATTGCACAACAATTTAGTTGAATTTCACAAAACCCATCAATTGAGGGTTTTATTTCGATTCTCAAATCTAAATCTCTTTTATCAAACAAAAACTATGAGATTGATTCCGATTTCTAAACCCAAAACCCTCTCAACAAACGTGACCTTGCTTTTTTTATTTTTATTTTATGAAAACGTGACCTTACTCTAGCATTCCAATAGATCATTTCGTCCTTTCCTGTCCATCAAGTCATACAAAAGTCAGCAACTCAAATAGAATTTGGATTTTTTGTTCTTTTGAAATCGAATAGTATTTGGACTTGATTAATCCAATTTTCATGATACGAGAACGCTTGCCATTCTTTTTTTGAATGCATCACCACTTGAACATCACTATCAATATGCCCGAAGGTTGAAGTTGCCACTTGCCAAGAATGAGCATTTCAGCACAAGAACCAAGACAATGCATGGGATTTAAAATCACCCTCTTGCTTTTCTTTTCTCCTTTAAGAAGTTATACAATTCTCTAAAGAAAAAAAAAAAGAAATTATACACTTCATTTTTCCACTAGTGATAGTGGGTGGGAGATGGAGTGAGTATTGCGTGCATCACGCGCGCCACGTAGCGTGCCACGTGGTGCACTAAAACCAATCACACATCGCCAAATAATATAAAGTATGACCCACTATTGTCACATGACGATAAATTATTAGTTCTAATACACCACGTGACAATGCACGTGGTGTATTGTATACTTTTACGTGAGAGATGTGGGGGCCGAAGTGACTGGTACTTTAATTTGTCTCAACAGAAATTTCCCTCCTTCCAAAGCCCTGACCGTGCGGTGCAAATCAAATCAAAGCCCCATTGTCCTTGCACAAAACCGCAATTTACCGTTGTAGGCTCCGTCCTCGGAAGAAACAGTCCAAATACACAAACTAGAGGCAGCAGAACAGAGCTGAAAAGGGAATTCTTGTATGAGACAGCAATGGTTACTCTGAGAGACCGATCTCCAATCTCATGCACCCCTGCTGCTAAACCTAACTCTCAAGAGAAGAAGAAAGAAGATGGCCAAACCAAGAAGATGCTATCTGATTATGAGCAATCTAGAGAAGAAAGAATCAAGCAAAACCTTGAAAGAATGCAAAAACTTGGGATTCTTGATCTTTCTCTCAAACTCAAGTCTCTCAAGTCTATTTCAGCTAACTCCAATCCCTCCTCCATCCGCAGAACCCATCGCCATTCCTCTCCTTTGCCTTCTGCTCCTGGCCCCATTCGCCGCTCTTCAAGGTAGTACCTTTGTTTCCCTCTTCTCTTCTTTCATTATGTAGAAAGGCACATCTTTATTAAGCTTTTATAGTAGTATGATTCTGCATTATAATTTTCCAGCACTAGATTTATAGTGTTGATTGCTGCATTTCTTTTCTTTTCTTTTCTTTTTTTCCTTTATTGAGGGTCAGGTTTATGTATTCTTTTTCTCGATGATTGTTATTTTGTTGAATAAAAAATTGGGATTTTATGGTTTTCACTGACATTGATCAAAACAGAGTTTTTTAATCGGATTTTGTTCTAGTGTTTTTGAAAGAAATCATAGATATTTGTAAGATGGTCTTTATTTACTTTATCGTTTTCTAAAATATGTTTGTGATTGAAGGCTTCAGAATGTCACGCCAGTTAGTTATTCTGAAGTGCATTTGACAAAGAAAGATGACCCCTTGGAAAACGAGCATGATTTGCTGAGAGAGGAGGGTTCGAAACCAGAAATTTACACTGAAGAACACGAAAAACTGTTGGGTAGCACTGAGTTGAGTTGGACTCTTTTTGTGGATGGATTTGGAAAAGACGGGAAGCGTATTTACGATCCAGTGAATGGAAAGACCTGTCACCAGTGCAGGTGAGGAGTTATCTCCGTAAATAATGGCTTTGTTTTACTTTTTAGCTGGTCCGCTCCCCTCTCTCTGTCCTTCTGATTTGGCTCAATAACTGGAAAGCAATTGTCTTGTGCTTCCAAATTATGGTCCAGTTTAAAGAACCATTTGATTTTTCCAAGCCTTTCGTAATGTATAAATATGAGTTTATTGCTAATTCCTTGAGGTTTTGACACCATCTCTTGGTGGTTTTGGAGTCAGCCGGTTATACCTAGACGGTATCTGCATATTCAAGATATTCCTACTGTTTTTGCAGGCAGAAAACTCTTGGCCATCGTACTCACTGCAGCAAATGCAACAAGGTTCAGGGACAATTCTGTGGAGATTGTCTGTACATGAGGTACCTTACAGGGTCAAACACAAACTCATAATAATGTTTTACATCAGTTATTCCTCTTAACTCATTAGTTGTTGCAACATAAATGAATTCTGGGTAGGATTTCCCAGCATATTTGGGTTATTATTACTTGTGAACTTTGTGCATAAAGAAACACTTAAGGAAAGTGTCAACACAGGGTGTTGCTTAGAATGGATATATATCTTCAAAATTTACCTTCAATAATTAATACTAGTCTATTCTTTTCTTTCTAGATCGCTAATAGGAAATTCAGCCATTGTGAAGTTGTTTTTGGCTTTTTTTTTCTTTAAATCTTAGTGGTGTCATCTTATTGCTCAAATATGAGGATTTTAGTTTGTTTTACTCACCTAAAATCTTATCTTTTAAGTACTGTTTCATTTTTTGAGCAGATATGGGGAACATGTGCTTGAAGCAAACCAGAAGCCAAACTGGATTTGCCCAGTTTGTCGTGGTATTTGTAACTGCAGTTTATGCCGTCAAGCAAAAGGGTGGCCTCCTACTGGCAGCCTTTATAGGAAGGTATCTGAAGTTGTTAATCTTGCTTCACTTCTTCTTCTTTAGTGGTATCTGAACGTGGTCTCTTTTGATTTAGATATCAAGTTTAGGTTTCAAGTCTGTTGCACATTATCTCATTCAAACACGACGCTCAAATAGTGATTTCGAGACAAATTCAAGTACCAAGGTTCCAACTTCCGTGAAGAGATCACTACCTTTTTCTGACACAGAGGAAATGTCAATTGGGAAAGAATCTTTTGAGTCAAACATAAAAACTCAAGGGTCGGAACATCTACAATCTGAAAGTAAGATGATAAATAATTGCCTTGAGGATGGTAAACAAGAGGAGGGGAAATGCTTCATGAATGGCGTCAAACAGGGAAATAGTGAGGTGGGCAACAACTCAGAGATAATTATACAGCCAGACTTGACCACGAATTGCAATACTGTGAATCCTTTGCTTCTTGGTAAGATGGGAAAAGAAACAGACCTGCAAGTTTGCAGCAACATTCCATGGGAAAATAGTGTAGAGTCTTCAAACAAGCTAGTACATCCAAAGGACAGTCTTGAGGAGAAAGAAGCATCAGAAACTGAACTTGAGATGAGAGCTGAGAATATCAAAGGCTTTGGTAAGAGACACTTGGACTGCTTCATTGCACCAGAATCAAGTCCAAGGGCCAAGAAGAAGTATGGCCACACCAGTGAGCCAATCGCTGACAATATTGCTGGACGACTGAGGCAGAGGCGTAAAGCAGGCAATGAGCATGAGGAAGATATGTCAACAGGCTCAAAAAATGGAAACCCAGATATAAAGCAGGAATTGAACAATATTTCATCTCCGGTTGAATCTGAAGCTACTGAAAACCATTCAAATTCCACCACTCCAGATGTCAGGCCAGTAGCAGTCACAGATAGCATTGCTGGAAGATTAAGACAGAGGTGCAAAACAGGCAATCAGTACGAGGAGCAGATGTCAACTGGAACAAAAAATGGTATTCCAGATGTTAAAGCTGAAGCTTCTCTTGATCATACTAATTCCATTATTCCAGATGTTACACCCACAACACGTTCAAACTCCAGCAAGAAACGTTTGCGCATCTCAGAACGATCTCCTGATAGTATTGCTGGAAGACTCAGACAGAGGCGTGCTGAAGTCAAGGTGGTATGAGGTGTTGCACCAGTAGAATGTGTTTGTCCCTAGCTGCTATTTTTTTTTTTGGGTCACAAAAAAAGGACCTGGCCCCACTTCAGGCCCCAACCCATATTCAGGTTGTTGGGTTATTTTCCATTTTTGTTACAAAGCTGGAGCACTGGACCTCGGGTGTACTAACCTTAGTGAGACCAGCTCGGCTGCCTTGGAGGGGCTGTCGCCATCTGCTATTGCTTAGTCTATTTTTTGTGCTACTTGATGCATGCAGTCTTAGACAAAAACAAACAAGAAGCTTAAGGTGATTCTTTTAGCTAAAATGTTGTCCACCTGTTTTTTCCGAATTTTTGGCGAGGCATCAAGTTCCATTTTGAGGAAAACTAGTGTAGTGTTTGATTAAAGTCATTTGCTCTCTTTTTTATTCTTGACCTTCATTCTATTCCTAGGTATTATTTAGTCCATGGGTTCCTCGAAGCCCAGTCTATGAAATCATACGGTTCATATGATGTGGACTAGCCCAATACCAAGGTCCATTATGTTCTTCCATTGAAAAAATTAATCTGCTAATTTAAAAAAAAAAAATTCAGCAAGTCATGACCCATGTTGAACAATGACTAAGTTAAAAAAAAAAAAAAAAAGGATCAGCAAGTCATAACTATTGTTGAACTTTATTGTTCAGGAAGAATCTATCCTCGCTTGCATCCGAGGAACCAGCCAAAAAAATGATAATAATAACTAACATTTGAATTGACTCGTTATTAGGAATTGAAGCAGCGAACTTATCAACTGAAGTTAAATCGACAGAATGTAGGATAAGTAATGAAAAGTTGTAAAGAGACACCAAAGCAAAAGGCGTGCTTCCAAAAAGAGACCACTATCTGCATATCACTAGTTACTGATGCAAACTTACTTTTGAAAAGTGAAGCCATACTTCTTGGTGCTTTGGACGACATCATTTGTTCAGAGACTCCGAAGTCTCATTAATTTTATGAATAATCTGTGTATCTGACGGCTCTTCCTTTTCCTTCTGCTTATTTTTCTACCTAAAATCCGCTAAGAATCAGTCTAGGTTCTACTCCAAGTTTCCTACATGATATGACTCAGCGTTTTGAAGTCTTCCCAGTTCACTACTCTTTTTCACCAAGGCCAAATTCACTTGGGAACTCCAACTTACATTGGATGATTCAGGATTCCATTGCAGGTAAAAAATATATTCATCATTACATGCATCTATCGATCCATGACACGGACAACATGGGGAAAGGTTTTGGGTTAGCAGCATTAAATATGCTCGTTTTTGTGTATTGGGTCCAAAATCCGTACCTACATGGTCTAGTAATTGGTGAAAACTAAGATGAGTTTAACCTGCTCTCATTCATTTTTAATTGGTTTTGCAGACTCAATTGAAGCGTAAAAATTATTAGAAGATATAGTATCAACTATAATATAGCTGACCACAAATTTTCACAAACAGTTTTTCAATAACTACCACTACAAAAATATGCTAATCCAAATTGATGTGGTCAATGGACCACAAAATTTCACCTTCAGCCGACGGATTTTTTAAATGTTGAACAGGTCTATATAAAACTGGATAACATTCAAGAAAGAATAATATAACTAAGGGCTTGTTCTTAACCCCTTTTTTTTAACGTGCTTTTAGCCTATAATTTTGAAAAATTTATTTCGCAATATTCTTAATTGCCTTTTTTTATCCCTACTTTTTTATTTTTTTAAAGCTAAATCAGAAACAATTGATTTTCATCTTTTTTTTAAATTAGTTTTGAACAAACCAAAATCTTGTAATGCGAATCTTTCTTGCAATTCAATGCTATATAAAGGGCAGAAGGCAGGGCCCCCCCGCCCTCCCCCGGGGGCCGTGGTGGTGTACGGGGGCAAAAGAAAGAGAGCGCTATTATATATTCTAAGATTACATTTGCACCTTTCATTAATTCAGTATATTAAAGTCAATAATTGAGGTATTTAACAATCATAAGTAAAAAATTGTAGTCAATTAGTCCTCTCTCTTCTCTTACTTTGTTCCTTGCTGAGTGCTGACAGCAGTTTTGGGGTTTTGTGCCACAGTCAATTAGTCCACCTGTTCAGGTCAAGGAATCCAAGGAGTCGATTGAAGAGAGATGTAGAAAAGATATCTATACGTACAACTCAGTGGGCAAGCAGTGCTTTTAATACTACAATGAAGAAGATTTTCAACGAAGGATAATGCAACCGATTTTTTTTTCGCTAAAAATTACTCCCCTTCGTCCATTCGTCTTATAAAAAATATACCTATTTTTTTTATACAGATTAAAAAATATAATTAATATAATTACAATAATTTTTTTGTTCATATTTTTATAAATACCCTTTATTAATATTATATCATTCATTAAAAATAAAAAACATGTATTATTATATTATTTTTGAAATTTAAAATTTTTTTCAATGTGTATTAAATATAGATATGTTATTAAAATAACATGCTAATCTTTAAAAGAAGAAATATAGATTATAATTTATTACAGACACAAAATGAAAGCTAGCCTCTCTTATGGATATGGATAGAGGTAGTATTAATTGGATTATTGACAGGAAAATAAAAAAAGAATAACTTAATGAGACCCCCCCCCCCCCAAAAAAAAAAAAAAAAAAACACTAGCTAAAAAGATAATTGTGCTTGGTGGCTGTATGGGACCAGTTTGGTCATATGCTCAACTGCATGTCCTTTATCTTACAGATATTAGTTATTCTGATAATTGACCTAGTAAATTACGGATTTTAGTGGTGGGACTTTTAGGTTTGGGCCAATTGACAATACCATATGATTGTTTTATTGTTGTAGTTTCTCATAACTTCGCTCTCACATTGACAACGTGGTACCAATGCGATTATCTTGAACCAAACAACATTACAGAATAAGTAGGATGAATACGATTGTATTGAGATTTTTTTTTGTTGGTTATGTCTCTTTGAGTTGATGTTGTTTGTTGTATAAATGTTCATCGAAATCCATAGGTTCTGAGTACAAGTCATGAAGGGATAGATGAAATCTCACTATTGATATTCTTTGAAAAAAAGAAAAAGAAGAAGGATACGCCCAACTTTGTAGAAATATAATATAACACAGAAAATGGGATGATCATGATGGTATATAGCTCATGTATTTTGATCAATTTCCTCTTTGCATTGCTGTCTACATCGTGAATTTTAAATTCAGGATACTACAAGAAAACAGTAATAAAATACCAAGTACAAACAAATTCGTGGCTTCATCAACATATATAAATCTACATTGTCCTGGTTCCAATTGGTGACAACTGTTGTTCTATGTTTTGAAAACTGAATCTAAGAGGTTTTGCAGAGTTGACCCAAGTGCTGACAGAAAGTTTTACTGTATTAAAATGAAAAAAAGGTAATAAGTAACCACGACTGATGTAATAGTACCCAATTGGAGGAACAAGTACTTGGGATACTCATGCAGCGAAAATTTGAACCAACTAGATATATTGATGACTGATATACAAAATCTGTACATGGGGAAGTAGATGATCATCATAAATTAATAAATTCATAATCATTTCGGAAAAGGCAATGAGAAAGCAAAAGGGGTATCTAAAGTTGCATACTACACAGAGAATGTTTTATATCAACAAATTTATGCATTTATTGGGTTCAATCAATTATAGCTTTCCCTTTTTCTTTTCCCCGTTTTCAACAGCTTTTTTTTTTTTTTTTTTTTTTCTGGCGGTCCTGGAAACTTATATTTTTCTTGGCTATCATATATGAAGCTGAATTGTGCAAGATATGTGAATTATGCAACTGCAAAAAATCTGTCTTAATAAAGCAGTTTAATTAATTACTTATTAAGTCTTTCCATTTCTCAAAAATAAAATTATACAATAAGAAAACTCTTCTTTTAAACAAGAAAAAAATGCAAAGTCAGCTTGTGAGAATTACTTATTATCCGACGGATCCCAAAAAAAAAAAAAAAGCTTCATGGATAGATTTTTCATTGAATGATAATATGACTAATGATGTACGACGGAGTTAAAAGTCTAAAGTCTAACTTATCAAGCTTGGGATAATGTTTTTTTAACTTAATGCAAATGATTTTGACTTATTAATTTCCTTCCCTCTCCTGAAAATGGAATGGAAAAACAAACAATAAAGGCAATTTTAATTTAACTTCTCTATATCTTATTTTCCTATTTAATTTATTCTCAAGAAAATAGGCATTTCCACAAAAAGAGAAGAGTATTGTAGCAATGCACAGCAATTGGACCTTGAAATTGGAAACTAGACATAAAACAGCTTTTACAGCTGATTGGTATTTGACTTTCAGCCCTCAGTGTATGTATGGGGCCATAGTAGGTCCCACATAGCACAAAAAACATGTTTATCTCTTCAATCTCATCACAAATTTCAATTAATGAGTGAAACGAAACTTTGTTTATTAGTAACAGAATAGCACTTGGTGGTGGTGGGGGTGTGAAAGTCAATGTCATTTGTCCTTGTTTTACAAAAATAGAGAAAAGGTTAGTGTGTTAATGAAGGCCATAATGCAACTTAGGATGCCTAAGCCCCAAAGCTAGATAGGGTCAATGACAAAGAGAGATAAGTGCACAGTGGAGGGGAGGCAATCGATAGGGGTATGTTTTTTGATTCACAAATCACAACTGAAGTGGTAAATGTTTATTTGCTGGTAGAGAAAGAGTCTGCTTTTAATTGTATTCCAGAAAAGAAAGAAAGAAAGAGAGAGAAAGATAAGAAGAGAGAAATAGCTTGGAGCTGCTTTCAGGTGGTACAAGCAACCTTAAGCTGTAAGGGATGGTATTTTCTTCTTAAATTGTCTTGTTCTGCTGTGCTGTGCAGAATTAGTAGCACTGTTTTTCTGCAACATTCATTACCAGTGTCTTTTCTGGTGTCTTTTCTTTACCATTTCTTGTGGGATCTGGATTTTAGGTTCTGGGCTCTCTGTTTTCCTCTACTCTTAGGCTTGTTTTAATTTGATTTTAATTCTTTGACCCTTTTTAGATGTGGGTTTTCCGTAAAGACTGAATCTTTGAATCTTTGGGTTTTGAATCCTTGCTTTTGTTCTTCTATTTTCTTTCCTTTCCTCATCTTTTCTTTTCCATTCCTGGAAAAGTCAGTATTGGTAAAATAGTCTACTATCTTCACTGGATTCACTCACTAAACCCTAATTCTGTCGGTATCATTGATCCTCTTTCCTAATATATCACGGGTTCCAATTATATTTTCTGAGAATATTCAAGGGAGTTCAAATCTAGGGTTTCTTGATCTGATGCTTTTCTCATTTTTCCCCCAGTATTTGAATTATTAGCTAAAGCAAATGCTCTGCTTCTTTCCCTCCTTAAGACCGGGAATTTGATTTTGGAAAGCAAACGGTTTCGATTCCTGGAAGCTTTTAGCTTGATAACTTTTGCTTTTTCTTGAAATTAGGTTTGAACTTGAGCCTCCTTGACTGTGGTTAGCTGTTTGATGGGCTAAACATTTCCTTTTCTTCTGGTGACTCTTTCATTTGATAACTCTTTTCCGGGTTTTCTTCCAAGACTCAAAAAAAAAAAAAAAAAAAAAAAGCTTTGATGCATCTTTCACTATGGAAGCCAATATCTCACTGTGCTGCTCTAATCTTGGATAAGAAGAGCAGAAGAAAAGATGGGTCTAGTCACTCAACTGAGGAAATTAAAAGAAATCCATCAATTTTGAGGAAATTGCAAGAACACAAACTTAGAGAGGCTCTTGAGGAAGCATCTGAAGATGGTTCTCTCGTTAAATCTCAGGATATGGACTCGGAGTCCATGGCTAATCAGGATGAGGGCTTGGGCCGATCGCGGTCACTTGCAAGGCTACATGCTCAGAAGGAGTTTCTTAAAGCAACTGCTCTTGCTGCTGAGCGTACTTTTGAATCTGAGGAGTCCATTCTGGAACTCGAGGAAGCATATTCTAAGTTTATCACCATGTATCCCAAGTATCAGTCTTCAGAGAGGATTGATGAGCTGAGGTCCGATGAATACTCTCACCTTTCTGGCTCTGTTCCCAAGGTATGTCTTGATTACTGTGGATTTGGGTTATTTTCATTCCTTCAAACTGTGCATTATTGGGAGTCGTCTACGTTTAGCCTGTCTGAGATTACTGCTAATTTGAGCAATCATGCTCTGTATGGGGGTGCTGAGAAAGATACGGTTGAACATGATATAAAGACCAGAATAATGGATTACTTGAACATTCCTGAGCATGAGTACGGCCTTGTTTTTACTGTTAGTCGAGGGTCGGCTTTTAAGTTGCTTGCTGAATCCTATCCTTTTCATACAAACAAAAGGTTGTTGACGATGTTTGATCATGAAAGTCAGTCAGTGAATTGGATGGCTCAAAGTGCCAGAGAGAAAGGTGCTAAAGTTCATAGTGCTTGGTTTAAATGGCCAACCCTTAAACTCTGCTCGACTGATCTAAGAAAGCAAATTTCTAACAAAAAGAGGAGAAAGAAAGATTCGGCAGTTGGTCTATTTGTCTTCCCTGTCCAGTCCAGAGTTACTGGCGCAAAGTACTCTTACCAGTGGATGGCACTGGCTCAGCAGAATAACTGGCATGTCTTACTTGATGCTGGAGCATTGGGTCCAAAAGACATGGATTCTCTTGGACTGTCTCTCTTCCGGCCTGATTTCATCATTACATCCTTTTACAGGGTCTTTGGGTATGATCCAACTGGATTTGGATGCCTTCTGATCAAGAAATCTGTTATGGGAAGCCTTCAAAATCAGTCTGGACATGCTGGATCTGGCATTGTCAAAATTACCCCAGTTTTTCCTCTATATATGAGTGATTCAATTGATGGTTTTCCCTGGATTGATTGACGATGATGAAGTTGGTGAAAATGGTGAAATTAAAACTGAAACTCGTCCAGGATCTCAGTTGCCTGCTTTTTCAGGTGCATTCACTTCGGCCCAGGTAAGGGATGTATTTGAGACTGAGATGGAACATGATAATAGTTCTGACAGGGATGGCACCAGCACCATATTTGAAGAAACTGAGAGTATTTCTATTGGGGAGGTAATGAAAAGTCCAGTCTTTAGTGAAGATGAATCCTCTGATAATTCCCTGTGGATTGATCTGGGTCAGAGTCCTTTGGGTTCTGATAGTGCTGGTCAATTGAATAAACAAAAGGTGGCCTCTCCGGCACCGCCATTTTGGTTTGCAGGCAGGAAGAACAATAAGAGGCTTTCACCAAAACCAGCAAAGACACTGAACAGCCCTATGTATGAAAAAGAGGCAACACCAGGGCACAATGAGGACCATATGCTGTCATTTGATGCTGCTGTTCGATCTGTGTCTCAGGAATTCGACCATGTAAAGGAGAATTATAAACAAGAGCAGTCAAGTGACAGAAATGCTGTTGTTAGGGAAAGTAGAAAAGCTCCAGATGATTACCATATTCAGGAAATTGAAGAAGAACCTGAAACCTTCGAACCTGACCCGATGTTGAATTCTGCTGTCAAGGGATCTAATCTTAAAAATTTAGATTCTCTTTCTCAGTCGCGAATTCTTGAGAATGGTTCGGCTGCTGCACTGTGTTCCGAACCAAAAGAGAGTGCTATAAGGAGGGAGACAGAAGGTGAATTCAGATTACTGGAAAGGAGAGAAGGAAATAGATATGCTGGTGGCAGATTTTTTGGCATTGAAGAGATTGAGCAGCCTGGAAGCAGGGGAAGAAGAGTATCCTTTAGCATGGAAGAAGCCCACAAATCACGTCTCAGCCATCCTCTGGAGCCAGGAGAATTATCTGCAGCTAGCCTGGATGATGAGGAGTACATTAGTGATGGGGAGTATGGCGATGGCCAAGACTCGGATAGAAGAGAACCTGAGATAATATGCAGGCATCTCAATCACATAAATATGTTGGGACTCAATAAGACCACTCTTAGACTGCGGTTTCTAATCAATTGGCTGGTCACTTCATTGCTTCAACTAAGATTACCTGGGCCAAATGGGGAGGATAATGTACCACTTGTCCACATTTATGGGCCAAAAATCAAATATGAAAGAGGTGCAGCTGTTGCCTTCAATGTGAAAGATCGGAACAGGGGTCTAATCAATCCAGAAGTTGTACAGAAGTTGGCAGAGTCACATGGTATCTCTGTTGGTGTGGGTATTCTTAGTCATATTCGGATATTAGATAGCCCCAAGCAGCAACGTGGTACTTTCAACCTGGAAGATACTACACTCTGCAAGCCAATGGAGAATGGCAGGCATGATGGTAGAAGTGGGTTCATCAGAGTTGAGGTTGTCACTGCTTCTCTTGGCTTTCTAACTAATTTTGATGATGTTTATAAGTTGTGGGCTTTTGTGGCTAAGTTTCTCAATCCCACATTCATCAAAGAAGGTGGCCTTCCAACTGTTGTAGAAGAGGCATAAGCACAAGGTTGAAAACTGCTACAAATGGATTTTTACTGACCTTGCCTTGGGGTTGGGCAGGATGTCGAGATGTGATGCCTAAAGCTGGGCTAAATCTCGAAGACTGAATATCCAAGTGCAAGGCCTAGGAAGAGAATTGAGAGATTTCACTGTATTTTTTCCCCCTCCTTTGCACCTCAATGCTGCAAGCTAGGTGCATTTTGATCATTGATGGTATTTCTTGGTTGAACTGTTATTTTTCACCTTGTTGAGTTTCTTGTAGAGTTGGCTTTAGAGATTTTTATTATTTAAGGTAGTAATTATGACCTAAAGCAAGATATAAAGGGGCAAAATATTACCAACTGATATTTGGCTCAAGACCAAATTATTCTCTGTTGTATATTATTGAGATTATATTGCTGGTTTGGCTCTCCTACAATTTTTGTCTTGTTCATAGATGGTACTAATTTCTTGGCCTTTTTTATTGTATTTCTTTCATTTTATTCTAGTGATTTCATCGTAAAGTCTCTTAGCAGCGCACACAACAAATTAAAACTTTGTTCGTTTGGGTTTATTGATTTTGCTGGATTTTTTTACTCTTGTTTGGAGGATTGTTGCAATAAAATCAAAGTACTTCTGTCCCAGATGTAATTTCTCCGGTCCAATCTCCAAGTTAGAGTTCGTCATATCAGGAATTGCTTGGGAGCAATCATAAATGTACGAGGGTGGTTGTCCAAGCTTGTCATCTCATAAATATAATGGGGTTTAAATGTAAAAATATTATTGAATTGGAGGACTAAGATTACTTCCAAGGTGAGATTTATTAGTTGGGCCCTGAACGGCTAGTACTTAATTTATTCATCACACATAAACCAACCAACCACCCTGTGATTTTGTCCTGATTCAATTCTGTATCTGTTCGCAATGAGGTTCTATCACTTTCAGAAAATGACTCCCATTTTTCCAGAGTTTCAGACAAAAGCTGTATCAATTTTTTATTGCTTTAAATAATAGGAATAGTTTCTGGTCTGTCGAATTATATGATGCACAGGACTTGAGCTAACTCATACCTGTAGCATCTGCAGTGCATCATAAAAAAAAAAAAAAAATGGAGAGAAGAAAAAAATAGGACCGCAGTACTAAAGTCGCATGCAATGTATTATTTGTACACATAAATTCAAGATTATTTATTGTTTATGTCAACTAACAATACTGTATCCAGGGTCACTCAAAAGGCTTGTGCACATTAACTGCATCTTTTATTAGTCTATATAGAAGTCGGTTGGTCTTCTAGTATATTCCATAATATTGGTAGATACAAAGTAATGGCATTATGTTTGAATCTTGCAAGATATTGTTCTTTGTCTTCAAAAAGAATAAATCACAAAACATAGAAGAAATAGACGAAAAAAGCTTATGGGATCTGATGATTTAAGACCATTGAACTTTTGCTTTTTCCTTCTGTTTTAGTTGCAATTATTGTTGTTGGGCCACACCCATGGAGTTTTGTTTGCCATGAAATGGTGTGTGAATTCTTGAATGACTGAATTAATGTATATATTTTTATCCCATTTTCCTTTTTTCCTGTTGCGTTGAATGCCTTTTTAAATTTCGAGATTTTACAGATTATGCTATCCAGGAGCCTGGATTGGTCATCCCCACAAAGTTGGTATCGAAGAAGACACTGCCTCTAATTCTTTTAGGAACATGATTATGATGATCAAACATTGCTTTACCTGGCCGAGAAATTTATTCGACACATATGGAATCTTGATCGTATATCAGACGCATTTTCTCTGATCTTCACCAAAAGTTAGTAAAAAGTAGTGCCGAGTGCGCAAGGAGCAACATTGCGACAAACGTTACAAGCCTTTCTCGAATTAGCAGCCGCATAAAAGGAACTTTACATGGCAGATAGCAATGGGGATTCGTTGACAAACTTCAACCATTCAAGGTAAAGGTGTCGACCACCATAAAGATTTCTTAGATTTACCCATCAGTTTGTCAAAAACAAATAAATGAATCCATGAGTCCAAAACTTGCAATTTCAGAAAAAGCAAATAAATGAACTAATCAAGTACTGCCGAACAGAAAGCTAAGCAACCGGCAACTGAAGTAAGCTAAGTCTAATAATCTTCATCGTACCAAGAAGCTGTCGCCTATATTCACTTAAAAGGCATTCTCGTTATCAAAAAGGCAAGCACCCACCTGAAACGGCCACCTGGAATGAAGTTCACAAATCTAAACACAGATCGGCTACAGCCTGAAACTTAACCATCTTAGACATATATTAGTACCATGATTTGCATTTAGCAGCTCACTTCACATAAATGCATGCCCCAGACTTGCTCAAGCTTGATTCCAATTGCACGGTTTAATAAATACAGCTACCTGGGGTTAAAGAAGCATTCCTAAAGATCCATCGTTTTGATAAGAAAAGCAGTTTCCAGAGCAGACTCCTTGCAATGCAAATATCTATTTTCCTCTACGATGTCTGTTGTCAAATTGAGCAGTACTGGCCGTTTAGGATCATAAATAGAGCTTTCACGGACTAGTGCAACCCATTTTGCTGCTTCCCAAACCCCAAACCTGAAAGGAAAAAAATTGACCATGTCAGTGAACTATGAAAACAAAAGCTGAATAACTTCCATTCTAGCAATTTGTTACTAGCTAAACAAAGTTACACCATGTCCAAGATGCCATGATATAGCCTATCATGAGTGCCAGCTGGTGCAATATGTCCTTTTACAGAATAATATACTTAACTGAATCGCTGGAAAATTCCATGTGTCTATTTATATTCAACTATCAATTTTCCTGTTTAACTGAGACTACCACTATCAGTTCCACTAGATCTAGATCTTATAACATCAGTCAAGGTGTTTCTCACAGTTGTCACGACCTTGTTCTCAAAACTCAAAATAATTTACTTTGTAAATCTGCTGGCTTCTAATGATTTCACAGCTACTAAAAACTTGAACAATTTATGTCATAAATCTACTGGCTTCTGATGATTTCACAGGTATTGACACATTAATACTCAAACTAGATAAGTACCCTTAAAGAAATATTTCTACCCAAATGTAGAATCACCCTTATCAGAGTCATAAAGCTGAAATTTCCTACTTTAATATAACCAGCGGAAAAATATGGAAACTGGCACATTTTATTTGGATATACAGTTAGTATACCATCAACCTCTAATGAACATATATATACAAATTGTTTCAAAATGTATTTCAGCACCACATTTCAGGTGTTTTTAGCTTGAACTTATGAACACACTGGAACTTGTTATCCCAAAGTGAGAATAATACTTATATATGTTCCCAGAAAATGAGAGAGATGTTTGGAATTACCGTGTGTTGAATGAAGAGGTCACCAAAACAGATGGGTATAGAACACCTTTCTGTATGTTATCGTAAGGAGAATATTTACGTATAGCCTGAAAATCTTCTATGTCTCCTGGGTACCCAAATTCTTCATAGTCAACGGGTGTAAGTGGTAGAATGGGATAGAGAAGGGTATTAGTTGGATCCAAAAACGGAACCTAATCAAGAAACAGAGAGAACAATTAACAAAATTTCTTCGGAAGAGAAACTGAGAAACTCTTTTCCCTTCCCAATTTGTTGGAAGCGGGAATGAGGAGGCATAGGCAGCAGATCAGCTCAATAAAAGAGAAGGATGAGTCAAAAGTTTCTAGCAAAATGATTATTTCTTCAAACTAGAAATGCACAAGGTATTTGTCAGAATGCTGATTAAATTTGAAAATCAAATAAGGTGCCCTATTATCAGGACACAATCAAAAGACAAGTCAGTGCATCAATTGAAAAGGAAAGGCACAGCAGTAATGAAAGGTCAGTAAGAGCTCTAGAAACACCTTCAAAACTGCTGCACGAAATAAATCAGGACAAGAATTAATTGCAGCAGCAACCAACAGTCCTCCAGCACTATATCCCCAACCAGAAAGCTTGTTTTCTTGCACAATCTTATTCTCCACCAGAAATTTTGCACAGCAAATATAATCATTAATGGAATTCATCTTTTTTTTATGCTGGCCATCATGATGCCATTTTTTACCAAATCCACCTCCACCTCTGGACATAAAAGCCATAAGAGAAGAATCAAAAACTACAAATTAGTAGCTAATGAGGTCAGAGAATTGAAAACCTAAATCTCACACCCAAATATATCGGATCTCCTAAAGATCGACAGCAAATTAACACGCACAATTAATTATGTGTCAAATAGTTAAAAATGGACATAAACTTCCAAATTATTTGATGTACACACCTAACATCAGCATGTGCAATGACCCAACCACGATCAAGAAGGCTTTTTAACTCAGTGCGCCACCTTTTGTCAAGTATCTCTCCATAAGCTCCATGGCCATGGAGCAGGCCGGGGCTCTGGCCCTCTTTCCTTCTATGATGTGAATACACTATGGTTAAAGGAACAACAACTCCATCATCAGATGGTACGTCGTAATATTCACAACCATAATATTCAGCAAGGTCATTCCACAGCTGGTCATCTCCGGCAATGACTTCACGGACCCTGGAGAAAGGTGAAATCTCACCCCTGCTACCAGAAGATGGCGAGCCATACAAAACTCGTGTTCTTTCATGCAGCAAATTCTGCTGTTGAACAATATTCCATTTCCCATTTGACAAATCATAATCAACCACAGCATCAGGCATCTATAAGAAAAAAATTACAAAAAAAAATTAAAAAAATACCAACTTTCAGCTGTATAGAAAGAAGCAGCACAAATTTGCTTTGATTGACTTGGGAGTTTAAGCATAAAACTCTTCTCTCCTAATGATCGGAGATGAACAGCAGTAAATCAGTGCAAGCGATCCTTTTACTGCTGGGCACATGACTTATACTTTCATTTGAATACCAGCACACCACAAATTATAAATGATAACATACCACTAGTGAGGATATCGTAAAGCGCATGGTTGTTGACGAGTAATCATAATTTGGTCCTGGCAATATCTGAGAAACATTAGCTGGAAGTGCCAAGAATTGTGGATTAAGTTCTTTGAGATAATATGGTCCCTGTCACATGAAGAACGAACAGATGAGAAAACATGCTTATTCACGACAAACACATACCCAGACATGGATTCTATACAGGAGTAGGCCAAGAAGCTCAAAATGTAAATAAGAAAGCTTTTCCATAAAATGGCCAATTTTATAAATATCAATGCTTAACTAGTATATTACCTTGCCACTAGGCAGAGGAAGAGAAACTGAACAAAGCTTAAATTTTTTACTTTCTCTTACAATGAGTACCAAATGCGATTTACTAAAATCAACATCTTCGACAATCAACTCATGGTCATCAATGAAAACATTCTGCATCAGATCAAAGAAGGGAAAAAAATAAAATAAAATAAAACTCAAAGACAACCAGAGAACCAGTCAAGGAGAAAGAAATAGTTATCACAGCAACATCATAAAAATAGAATAGAAGACAGTATATCACAGAGTGTCTACATGTGTAACAGGCATGATTATAACATATGGGTATTCCAACCTCCCATTTCCTTGGACTTGGTGAAGGGTCAACAGGACTACAGAGGAGATAGTGATTATCAACAGGCTGGCCCTCTTTGGGAGCATCAGTAAAGAGGTAAAGAAAACCTTGATGGTGCTCAACTATGCAGTGGGCTCGTGCCTCACACTCCCACACTAGAGTTATGCCAGATAAGGGATCAGCTGCATTTATTAGAAAGACCTAAAAATTGGTCACAGATAAAGAAACTGATTGAACAGAAAGTAAAAAGATAAACATACATATAAGGCAATACCTTTGAAGACATGGTTGAGAATGTAATTACAGTCACAAACTGGAAATCTTTGGTGTGTCTTATATTTACATAAACATTATCTTGAGGTTCCTCTAAAAGCAATATGTCATCCTCATTTGAACCAATCATGCTACAATATACCCTGACAAGAAATCCAAAACAAGTAGTTACTTCATTGCTACACATCTCAAGACAATTTTCTTTCCATGCATGAAAAAACCAAGAATTACCAACCTATAAGGCCTCTTATCATTATTGGTTACAACATATAGCAATGCTTGTCCATTTTTGGCCCATGCTATATTTGAAACCCGATCAGCTTGAGGTTTGCTACAGAGCGAACCAAAATTCAAGTCCCTCACCAATAATCTAAAGCAATCATTATCTTTGTCATACATAGTGTGTGCCAGAAACCGATGATCAGGTGACACTTCTGACAATTCCTCATATGCATACCCTATTCAAAAACTATCACTGTCAAAAATATATATATATGAACAATTAAACCAAATACAAATATCAAAAGCAAGCTGGAAAATGCAAACCCCCAAATCTTTCAGCTTCTTGGTTATAGTCAAGCAACTTCTGCTCAATTCTCTTCCCAGAAGTGAAATCAAAACCTGCTGATGGAGATATATGAGAAATAAACTCATCATTTAAGCTAGCTAATCTTCGACACAATACCGGATACTGCTTCCCTTCTTCTGCTCTTCTGTAGTACAACCTGCACCAACCCAACATCCGTATCCATAAAATAAACTCCAAAAATTTAGCCTATAATCCAAAGTCACACCTAAAAGACTCCATAACTAGAAGTGTACAATACAATTTGCTCCAATATGGCAAAGATGACATCAAAATCAACTATTTTCCTTCATTTTTTTCCTCTTTTCCTTTTGGGTTTTGCGGAGAAAACCCCATCAAATTAATACACTTTGACGACACATATATCAGGAGTAAAAAGCTTTCTTCATCCCAGGTGAACTCTTAGTAGTTTCTTGATTGCTAAACCAGAATGGAGAAGATAAAATATCAAAACCAAAATGGGCATTTATTTTCTTGAACAAATAAACAGTAAAGTTGAAAACTTTACCAAGGACCCCAGCGGAGGGGAGGAGTAGAGAGGTCAAAGGAAAAGCGAGAGGCCATTTCCGACTGGAGTTTGGACTGAAGGCGTTCAGTATCAGCCATGACGGCCTCAGTGTACTTCTCTTCTTGCTCCATGTACACGTCCATGTGCCGCATCGCTACTTTATCATTCAGCTGTGACATCCAGCTGTACGGGTCTTCCCATGACTCCCCATGGATGCTCAACTTTGCTGGCTTTTTGGGTGGTTTTGGGGGTGATGGTGGTGCAGGTGGTGGTTGGGGCTTCTGGGGCTTGTAGTAGGCCCGCTGGATGAGGAATTTAGCGAGGTTGTAGTGGCTCCGGCGGAGGGTGGCCAGGAGGTGTCGCATGGCGGTGCTGCGGTGGGAGGGGTGATGGCAAGCCAATCTGACAGGGTTCACATAAGATTTAAAACTCGCTAAGTTGGCCTCACGACTTAGGACTATCAATTGGGTCAGGCTGAACGGACCTTGGCCCGCCTGTACAAGTTGAGATGGGCCTAGAATGACGATTAACTAAGCTAAGTTGGATTAGTCTGTATTCTTAGGCCGAGTTTAGAGTGAACCAAGATTTTCCATGTTAAATTGCCCAAATTAATAAATTGAGTCCGGTAACATTTTTCTGAAGCGAGGCATTCATTAAAAGTGTTATAGTTTGTTTTTTTTTTTAACATTTAACTGATTTTAAACTGAAAAAGCAGACTTTGATTAAAAACTTTGCATATGCATTTGCTTTTTAAATTATTAAAACAAGAGATCTTTCAATTTAAAAAATATTTTGAAAGAGAAAATTTAGTAACTTTTGATTCAAGAAAAATAGTAATTAGGACTGTCATTTTGATTAGATTATTCTATAATTAATCAACAATAGGAATGCCATTTTGGCTCGGTTAACTAGTATTCATCTTCACGGTTATTCAAACTATAGCAATTTTAAGTTTTTAGAATCAATCTTTAGTAGGATGTATATTTATATTCGAATATCATGGTTACCATTGTAGCACCCCATTATCTCTATCATATGATATATAAAACATGGTATATAATGGAGGAGAAAAGAAACGGCGATAAAAAATCAAAGTTTTCTTTGAGAGTTGGCTTAATTGACCTTGATCTTGAGGTCGAGGATAAATGTTAATCTTGAAAAATAGCACAATATATCGCAACTAATTTTAAAAAAACACAAAACTAAATAAAGTTAATAAATCCATATTTGTATATCATCAATAAATTTAATACATAGCTTAACCTAAAAAAAAAAAAGAAAAAGAAAAGCTAAAAAAGTTAGGGATTCCATCTTGATGCCTCGTCCATGGGAGTATGATGCACTTTTGCAACATGCAGACAAATGTCCTGCATGCAAAGGGAACCGGTCCAAATTCTGCACTCCCCAATTAATATTGCATTTTTTGTAATGGAAGAAGATGGAAAAGTCATTGATTATGGCTAGTATGGACTACCCTTCCTTCTTCAAAATCCTCATCCATGACTCCAAGTCCATACTCGTGAGTAACTATTTCTTTTATATTTGGCTGTACAATTGCATGTCTATGTCCAATTTCTTTAAAAAGAATTGCTACCGTTCTTAATTTCTTGAATGAGGTTGAAGGGAACATCTCAGTATAAATAAACCAAGAGATACTCATATCTCCCAATTTATGAAGGTGATCTATTAAAGGAGATCTTTTACTTTTGATAATATTAATTTGGTACTTATGTTTTCTAATTTTTTGTTTTTGGAGCTACATGCAATGACTAAGAAAAATAATCAGAGTTAACGCATTGCTTGTTGTATACATTTTCTTGCAGCGTATACCGCCACTATTTGTGAAAACAATTGAACAGATTTTGCCTCAACATGCCCTGATTAAGACCACATCTAGAGAAACGTGGTCTGTAAAGATTGAGCGAATTGGTGAGCACTACTGCTTCACGGATGGCTGGCCTAAGATTGTGAATGATCTTGAACTCAAAAGGGGTGATCTTCTGTTGTTTTGGCTTATGACTGGGGAAAAATCCATCTTCAAAGTTGCAATATACGGAATCACTGGGTGCCCAAAAGAGTTGAACTCAGCAACTGCGAGCTATTGTCCAATCGAAGTTAAGCCTGAAGCTATTGATGAATTAGACCTCAAAACTGCTCGCACTCTGCAACCTAGCCGATCTAATACCACATGCGGTTTGCTCTTTAATTCTTTTTTTCCTGCAGTTTGTTCTGTCACCCTTCTGCACTTATAGTTCTGTCAAATAAGTCCCAGTCTGATGAATATTTCTGATGTACGGACCTCATGTGTTTTGATATTGCCTAAAGTGCTGGGTACTCTTCCAGTAAGATTTGGATATCTGCGATTTTGGTTTGTTGGTTTCTCCATCAAATAAAAAAAAATTAGGGTAGGAAGGGGGGGTGGGGGGGGGGGGGGGGGACGGGGACAACTTTGTTGAATTTCAAATTTATCTTGTGACCAGGTGGAAAAAGCAAAACACCAACGAAGATTGAGAATCGCGGCCATGGTACTCAAATATCTTTTGATTCAGAGGAAGACTGCTTTACCAAGGTTTTTAGCTAAAATCACCAAGCTGATAAACAAGTGTACCCTCGAAGTTGAACCCAACTAAGGAATTAAACTAAAGTTGATGTTTTCACATGGACTTCGGTTGGCGTGTTAATTTTGAATTTTTTTTGCATGTTCTACTGCTATTTGCCAAGAAGAATGGACTAATAGGCAAGCAAAAGTTGTTGCGGCAGCATCAGAATGGGAGTTCTACCACCGTTGAAGTCCTGAAAACTACTCGCACTCGGCAGACTAGTACTTGGCTCTTTCCTATTTTTTTCTATTAGCATGTTGGCAGTTCCTCTATCAAAATTTTGGCGAGGAAGAGGGAGGAATAAAAAATTTTTGCTTCCATCTTACTGTTACATATGACTAATTAAGCAGGTCAGAAAAGGGGGAGACGCAAGAAGATAGCAAATTGCCGCCAAGAAGATGGTCGCTTTACCAAGGTTTTGAACAAATATACCAGAACTAGAATGGTAAATTCTCCTTGAATTCCATATTAAAAAGAAAATTGATACTAATACAAGAAAATGATACGTATACATTTCATCTTGTCTCGTTGAACTGTTTTGTTGATATACTTTGTAGCTGGTTCCATTTCCATTTGCCAAGAAGACTGGACTTATTTTCAAGACAGAAGTGAGACTGCAGTATCTGAATGGGTTGCCTACCACTGTTGCACTGAAATTCAACAGGAAATGTCCCAGGCTCGACATTTGTGGATCTGGCTGGCCTGAATTTCGCATAAAAAATAATTTGTTGGAGGGGAATGAATATGCTTTTGAGTTCATTTCTGCAACTGACAGCATTCAAGTTCAGGAGGTAGATTACAAACCTTAGTCCACTGCCAACTGCATCTATTCTTAATTAAGCATCATAGGAATATAGCGGTGGTCTAGTCTGTTTATTTGCGTGTACCTTTTGAAGTCTTGAACCTGAAGGGACTGTTCTTAAGCAATCGGTGGTGACAGTGCTCATGGTAATATTTTGTGTAACCTTTTGCTCGTAATTTTGGTTTAATCGAGATAAAAGGTTGTGTATTATATACGTGTTTAGTTTGAACTTCTCCATGGCTCGGGGTACCATCCGCTCATCGTGAAATGATTTTAGCTTGTAATATGTTTCACGCTCTGTAGAATACAGAACCAAAAGCAGCACATCAGAACGGGGAAATGTCATCTTGGAGGAATGTGCTGTATCTCAGGAAATTAGTTGAGCATCAAATCGTGAAAATTATAAAACTTGTGACATAGATTTCAAGTTCATAACATTCCATACTACTAATGGTGAAAGTTTGAAGCTTTGAATAAAAGTTTGATTCAATTCTCTTCCTTTTTTTTTGTGGTTTTTGCTTAAGGAAACCCATCAAATTAATGTACCTTGAAGATACTTGTATCAGGACTTGAAAGTCTTTTTCATCCCAGGTGAAAGCTAAAATAGGATGGGAAAAGAAAAAGAATGAAAGCTAAAATGGACATTTTTTTTACTTGTAAACCCTTGAAATAAAAGAAAGGAAACAGCAAATACAGTGATACGACAAAAGTGTTGTATTCAGGAGGAGAAAAGAACAAAGAAATACAAAGCAAGTTTTGTTTTTGGAGTAACATTAATATGAATCGGCTTAATTGAGCTTGAGGATAATTGTAGATACCAAATTTTGACACACCATTTATTTTCAAACACCGGGGGCATGTTTGCACTTTTTAGGACAAATTTTAAATTTTTAATAATTTCGGGGGGCAAAATAGTAATTTTATCTATAAATACTTTTCTACCAGCTTTTGGGGGTTTTAAATTCATATTTTTACTTTTATGTGAATTTGTTAATTTTTTATGATTTTTCTGGATTTAAATTGGTATTCTTTATATTTTTACCAGCATAAGGGAAAAATGGTAATTTCGCCTCGCGAATGCCATTTTAGCTCATTTTAAGTTCCAAATTCATTTTTCAAATTCTTGAGGCATGTTTCTGAATTTTCTTAATTTTTTTTTAGAGACGATAACTATTTTTCTGCAAATTTTCATTGCTCAAGGGCAAAATCGTCATTTTACAAATTAAATTCATTTTTGTCAAATTTTGAGTCGAAAAGGCATTTTCCAGTGTTTTAAGATTATTTTTAATTTTTGGTAATTTTTTGAGGTCAATAGCTATTTTTTCTCGAATTTTCATTGCTCAAGAGCAAAATCGTCATTTTACAGATTAAATTCATTTTTATCAAATTTTGAGTCGAAAAGGCATTTTCCAGTGTTTTAAGATTATTTTTAATTTTTGATAATTTTTTTAGATCAATAGCTATTTTTCCTCGAATTTTCATTGCCCAAGGGCAAAATCGTCATTTTACAGATTAAATTCATTTTTTGTCAAATTTTGAGTCGTAAATACATTTTCTAGTGTTTTAAGCTTACTCTTATTTTTGGTAATTTTTTTATGTCAATAGCTATTTTTCTTTGAATTTTCATCATCCAAGGGCAAAATTGTCATTTCACATTGCAAACTCATTTTTCACCAGTTTTTTGGTCCCAAATTCTTTTTAAGATTTTAAACATGTTTCTAAGTTTCTAATTTTTTTCAGAGTGAATTAGTGTTAATGAATTTATTATTTATATTTTTCTTGATTTTTTTTATTATTATTGTGAAAGAATAAATTTTTAAAGGATAAAGTTGTGATTTTTGTAATCAAGGGTATTTTGGTCTTTTAATCATTTCTTGGAGGTTAAGACTTGTGCAGTATAAATACCTCACCTAGAAAAAGAAAGAAAAAAAAAAGAAAAACCCTAAAAACACTTTTAGTTTTATGCCTTAAAGATCAAAACACACACCACAAGAACACACACTTATCCGTTCCTTTTCAAGAGGGCTACTATTCATCGCTTTTTCAAGGAAACTTTTACTGTTCACCATCAGATTCTCTTCTAACTTAAAAAAGGTGAGTTCTTCTGTTGTTTTGATTCATTTTCTTCTATTTTCCTATGTGAATTTGATTAATTATATGGGTATTTGAAATTTGGGTTGAATATTTTGTTCTTTTGGATGTTTATGTTCTTTTTTTGTTTTTTTGGATTTGATTTTTTCTGGTTTCTCTCCTCTGCTAAATAACCAGAACTTCCCTTTGTTTTGTCCCTTCATCACCGGAAAACCACAAATCACCACCAATTGCCATTGCAAATCCCTCCCCTACCACTGCTACTTCTTCCCGGAACCACCATCAGTTCATCCAACATCACATCTCCAACCCCCGGAACCACCATTAGCAACCTTCCACCGTCTCCCTCCCTCCTTACATCACCATGAAACCACCGCAGAACCACTTTTTTTTTTTTCTCTCTTTTTCCACCATCTCACCACTAATTGGCCACCACGAATGTCCATAACAAACCCAAACTAGACCCAAGACGTCCCCTGCTATCCACATCCACTACCGGCTGCCTATTTCTTCCATCAAACAGTCCCAGCTCCAAGTCATCAAAATGACAAACCTTCAAACCCCACAGCACAAGGCACACACAAATTCATAGCCTATAACACAATACACAGACATTTCAATCATCAATATCATCTGCAAAATCATAAACAACACAAAAGGCCATTAGACCAAGGTTCATAACTCCCACCGCCTGCAAGAGTAACTCCAAAATCATCCAATTCAATCCAAATCCAGCAGCTATACTTCATCCCATCACTACACTCTCACCCCATTCTCTTCCAGTCCACTTGCAACCCACTACACCAAAGCCATCAATCATAACAAAACCAGTCCAAAATTATAGATAAAAATCATTGCACATCCCAGAACCAAGTAACCACCATTTGCAGCCTAAATTCAGCCAAAACTCAGTTCAAATTGCAACCCAAAAACACTGCAAAACAGCACCAGAATTGCTAAAAAACAGAGTTCAAATTGCAACCCAAAAACACTGCAAAACAGCACCACAATTGCTAAAAAAGTCAGTTCAAATTGCAGCCCAAAAACACTGCCAAACCGCACCTAATTCACTGCAATATTAATCCCATAAACCTGCTTATATAGCCACCCGGTTAGCCACAATCCACCAAAATAGTGCACAAATTACAGCCATAAAACAAATGAAAAACAGTCCCTTACCACCACCCATCAGCCCCATCATTGACACCCATAGATAGCAGCAAATCATCATCTAAAATCCCACGAAAATAGCTCCGTTGAAACCCAAACAAGCTAAAAAATTGTAGCCAATGAACTCCCAAACCATGGCCAAATCGCAGCCTCACCACTACACAAAATGAGAGAAATTGAAGGAGATGTGAGGGAATTGGAGAGGGAGATGAGAGGGAAGAGAAAAATCTGATGGGGAAAGAGCTGGAATTGAAGAGAAGGAATAGAAAGCCACGAGGTAGAGAAAACGAGAGAGAGAAGAAGAAATTTCGGGAAAGAGAAAGCAAAGAGAAAACCATAAAAGAAGGTGAGAACAAAGACAGAGGAGCTGAGGGAGCAGGGGAGAAGAAGAATAGAGAAGGAACGAAATTGGATCAAAAAAAAAAGAAAAGAAGAAGAAACCGAATTGGGGTGGGTTTGGTCTGGCTCTATTTTGTTCTATTTTTTATTTGATTGTAGTTGTAGTTTATTATTTTATAGTAGTTGTAGTTTAAAGATGACTGAAACGTGAAGATGCTGGGGGTGTTTTCATGCTCTCTTTCTTGATTCTTTTGCAATTTTGACACCTTAAGTTGCTGTAATTTATCAACTTCAAACCCAATGTGCTGTGATTTATAATTTGATCCTTTATGGTTGCTGAAAATTCATTCTTAGCTATTATTTGTTGCTGGAAACTCATTTTAATATCTATAGTTTGCTGGAAATTCAATTTCAGTCCTTATTGTTTGCTGGTTTTTTTTTTAATTGACCCTTGTGTATTGCTGGAAATTCATTTCTATCCCACACTGTTTGCTGGAAATTAATTCTTAGTCATTACTTGTTGCTGGAAATTCATTTTAGTCTATATATTTTGCTGGAAATTCAATTTTAGTTCTTATTGTTTTGCTGGATTTTTCAATTGGTTTTTGTGTATTGCTGGAAATTTTGTTTTATCCCCCAATTGTTGATAGAATTTGTGTTTTAGTCTTTAATATGTTGCTGGAATTTTGTTTTAATCACTTCAAGTGATTGGATTTAGTTTTAAGGTCCGATATTTTGATGAATTTTTAATTTTAGCCCTTAATACTCTACTGAAATTTTCAGTTTTACCTCCATATTTGCTGTAAATTAATGTTCTTACCACTTTTCTTGCTAGAATTTATGTTTTACTCCCCTTGGTTTGCTAGAATTTTGCATTTGCCCCAATTTCTTGAAATTACTTTGTCATATTTTACATTTTATGCTTTCTTACTTTACATAGTGGTACCTTGACGTGTGTGTTCATTTTTTTAAGCTTTGGTACCGGGTCTCTAAAGAGGTATCCCGACTTCTTGTTATTTTCCTCTTTATGTGCTCCAATATGCTTCAATGTGATTTTATGCATTATTTGCATTATTATTGGTTTATTTTTTATTTTATATACTTGTTGCGTATTCACGTAGTTAATTTGTTTAATTTTAGATTTTTATTATTTTGAAAAATATAATATTTTGTATTTAGCTAGTCAATGTAATAGTTAGATTATTTTTCTCGTATCTTAGCAAGAATTGTGTAAATAGATAGACAGTGTAATAGATAGGGTATTTTTAATTTTCCCCCTTAAATTGTAAATCAAGCCCCCTAGTGTAATAGTTAGGATTTATTTGCTTTTGCGTGCTTATGTGTTTATTTCCTTTACCGTTTTCATTAGGACTTTTGCATCTAGAATATTATGTTTATGTGTTATGTGCTCCTATGTGATCTTATATGATTTTATATATTTTAATTGCTTTGAATTCATGCTTTAATAATTAATTCATGATTTATGGTATTCTGTCACCACACTAGTCCAACGCTAATTGTGGCTTCTTTTTTTTTTTTTTTTCTCGCTAGTCCAATGCTAATGGGATTTTTTAGAAAGGGCTAGTCCAACGCTAGACCCTTAAGACATTTTAGTGTTAAGAGCATTCGTGTGCATTTCTCATCTCATTTCACACACTTTTAGTTTTTCTTTTCATCTGGCGTGATTTTATTATTACTATTATTATTATTATTTATTATTATTATTATTATTATTTTTACACATTTTTAAAATGCATGACATATAGGTTGCATTTCACTTAGACTTTAGGACATTTGTGTGATTCGACTAGAAATAGTCACCTACTCACGTGGGAAGCGGTGGCGTACAGGCCGTTCCCCCTTTCCGTGAGTAGAAATATTCAGTCACGAGATACTAGTCCCCCGTACCCGTCATGTTGCATTCCCACTTTCTTCGGCCACTTATTATCTATATTATTATTTTCTTTTCTTTTTGCATCGCAATTTTGCATAAACGCTCGTGACTCCCTTGAGGTCTCGACTCGGGTTTCGCAATTAATGCCATAATTCTGACCAAGGCTCGACGGAATATTTCGACCCTCCCGATATTCACATTTAGATTTAGGATTTGCATTCATGTAGATACATTCAAAACGCGATAGAATCTAGGGTTAATTTAGAAAAATTTGATTAAACCTCGCAACTAGCCTCGGCTAGATTGAAAGGGTGCCTTAGGTGCAAGCCGTTGCCTTCCCTTTCTTCAAATGTGACTCCCGAACCTTTTTCTCTTGTTTTTCGTAGATCGGAGTCGGAAAAGGGTTTTAAATGATTTTTTCTAAAAATTTTTATTTTTGTTTTATTAAAACAATTTTTCGGGTGACTTGGTACACCCTAACTCAGTACCAAGTGGCGACTCCATTTTTCAAATAAAACCCTTTTTCAAAAAATTATTTGGCCAAACCTATCGCGCTTTTAGTCCCGGCCTTGTTTTCTTTTTTTAAAATACCATTTTTCTTAAAAATACATTTTTTTACTAAATTTTAATTTTTCACACACGCACACAGTTTTTCCCAAAACTTACTTTGTTAAAAAGGGTCTCGGACTGGACCGTCTTTTCGAGACGTGACAGGCAGCGACCCCACTTAGTACACCTTTTACCTTTTACGTTTTTCGGATGCGACAATAATGTTAAAGCTTGAAAAGTAGCATAACATTTCGAAATTAATTTAAGAACAGCATAAAAGGAACCAATAAAAGAAGCTAATAAAGTTGGGGAATCCATCTTGAAGCCTAGTCCACGTTAGTATGCACTTTTGTATTCCAGAGCCAAATGTCCTGCATGCAAGTTAGGGGAACTAGTCCAAACTCTACATTCTCAAAATTTAGATTGCATTTTGGTCTAGGAAGAACAAAAGTAAAAAGCACTGTTATGACTAGTATGGACTTCCCATCCTTCTTTAAAGTCCTTGTCCATGATTCCAAGTCTGTGCTTGTAAGTAGTAAATTCCTTTTTGTATGTATGGAGTTTAAAAAAAAAAAAAAAACAAGAGGATCGGTGATATGATTGTATAATTGCACGTTTATGTCGTATTTGTTTTTGTCAAAATTTTCTACTTGTTCTTCATTTATTGAATGAGGTGTGGAGAATTTTAGGATATATAAACCAAGAAATAATAATATTTCCCAATTTATGAAGGTGGTCAATGAAGATTTTGTATATCAGTAATTTGGTTCTACTAATATTTGCTATTCTTGGATTAGAGTTGTATGTATTCATGATGACTCGTATATAATACACTAACCACAGATAATGCATTGCATGTTGTATATTGCAGCGTATACCTGCACTATTTGTGAAAAAATTTGAACAAATTTTGCCTGAACATGCCCTGCTTAAGACCAAATCTGGAGAAACATGGTCCGTAAAGCTTGAGCAAACTGATGAGCACTACTACTGCTTAACAGATGGCTGGCCTAAGTTTGTGAATGATCTTGAGCTCGAAATAGGTGATTTTCTGGTGTTTTGGCTTATGGCCGGGGAAAATTCCATGTTCAAAGTGGCTATATATGGAATCAATGGGTGCGAAAAAGAGTTGAATTCAGCAAGTACGAGCCATTGCCCCATGAAATTTGAGCCTGAAGCAACTGATGAATTAGACCTCAAAACTATTCGCACTCCGCAACATAACGAATCTAATACCACCTGCGGTTTGCTCTTTAATTTTTTTTTTTCCCTGCAGTTTGCGTTTTGTCACCCTGTGCATGTTGTTGCCTTGTACATTTTCGCTGTTTCTCAATTTTTTTTTTTTTAAATTATCTAGTCTCAGGTTAGTGTATATAGGATGCTACTGCCTAAGAATCGTGTCATAATTTAGTCAATTAAGTCTTAATTTCATCAATATTTTGGAAGTATCCTGCGTGCATGTCTTTTGATATTGTGTGAAGAACTTACTAATCTCCCAGTCAAGTTCAGACATATGGGATTTAGTTTGTGGGTGTCTCCGTATGAAAAGAAAACAACATTTCTAAGTTCCAAACTTACCATGTAAACAGGTGGAAAGAGAAGAAAATCAAAGAAGATTGAGAAGCGCGGCCATGGTGCTCAAATATCTTTCAATTCAGCGGAAGATCGACGCTTTACCAAGGTTTTGGCTAAACATCACCAATCTAGAATAGTAAGTCCGTCCCCCCTTGAACCTAGATAACAAATTAAATAAAAGATGATTTTTGACATGCATGTTGATTAGATTGTCTAGTCAATTTGAATTGTGTTCTTGTATGAATTTTAGCAAGTTCCGCTGTTATTTGCCAAGAAGACTGGACTAATAGGCAAGACAGAAGTGACGTTGCAGTATCTGAATGGGTGGTCTACAACTGTTGAACTAAAACTGTACACGAAATTTCACACAGTGTACATGTGTGGACGGTGGCCTGAATTCCGCAAGAAGAATAGATTATCGTGCGGAAAAAAGTGTGCTTTCGAGTACATTCCTGAAACTGACAGCATTCAAGTTCAGCTGCTTGAGTAACCAAATTAGCAAACTATGAAAAGTGTGCATCTATCATATATAAAAATGTTCCTATGGCTAAGTACTGAAGTTTGACCACATGTAGCTTTTGCAGTTTTGAACATCCAAAGGACAGGTCTTAGTCACGAGTTGCTAGGGGCATAGTGCTCATGGTAAATTTCTGTCAAGCCTTTTTGCTTGTAATTTTGATTTTATTAACATAAAATTCTCGTCTAATCTGTTTGCATATAACTTCTCAATAAGTTTTTTAGGTTCCTTTCACCATGAAATGCTTTTTAATTGGAAACCTTTCAGCTTGGAATTTCTCTCTCCGGCCTGCAAACGAGAGGAACAGAGAATACCTGCATGCTGTAGAAAATCAAAGAAAAGGAATTTAAAATAGTTCGAGGGAAACAATTCGAAAGTATGTAAGCTCACAAATGTTAGCTACTTCAAAAGCAAAACAAAAGTTAGGCGCACGTGGGATGTTTTCCTTTTTTATGTCCAAATATCTATATCAAGCAAAATTATGTGGTTAAACTGTTTTGTTCGAGAAAAACTAGTTGCAATCGTATTATAACCAACCAAACCCAACATGTATTTCAGTTAAGATGAAATGATGTATTTAAAGGGAAGATCTGAAAATTAGTCTTTCCAAGCTACTTGCAAAATTGTGATCACTTAAAACCAGATTACTAAAGTACACGGGATCCGAATTGTGGCATCCAGCAAATTCTGATTACTGAACTCAGTTGTAACATGTAATACTGATAGCGTGCATCGTTTGCTGCTTCTGCCGGAATTTGTATTGGCAAGTAATATGGCCACTGGACTTATTAAGTAACGCAGTTTTTTTTGCAGTCCATTCTTCTCCCAATTCCATTGCCCGATACAAATTCATGTAAAGCAAGTACGGCCTCTTATATCCTAGGTGCACGCTTCCAACAACAATCACAATTTGTTTAATCCTTCAGTGCTTTATAATCAAAGAAGCAGAGCACCAGAGAATCAGAGTTGTTTTTTCACCAGTCGATCAGGGCATATTAAGTAGTAACACACACTTACTAGTACTATCCAACTATTATTTACTAGCCTCTTATATTTTCTAAGTCAAGTTATGCATCGTTTTGTTTCGCTGATTTATCTTGCTAAGATATTGACAGAGGATTCCAATCCAATTTATGAGAAAATGTCGAGCGAGTTTGGAGAAGGTTGTGTTGTTGAAGGTTCCAACAGGAGCTTCGTGGCCAATGGAATTGCTTCAGACTGATGATGGAACTTGGCATGGGAAAGGGAAGCAGGAATTTGCAGAGTATTGTTCAATTAACAGTGCCATTTCTTGGTCTTCAGATATGATGGGAATTCCCAGTTCCATGTCATAATATCTGATGCAAGTGCTTCGGATCCAATCGAATCCACCAGTACTAATAGCACAAGCTGAGTGTAGAGGAAAAGTAGATGAGGTTCAACTCAACGATGATGATGGTGATTCTGTTGAAATCTTGGAGAGATTCCTGCTGCATCGTCATTGTCATTATCATGCCAGAGGAAGAATAAGTTAAGAAAATCCGGAAATCAGGATGATCAGACTGAGAAGGAAACAGAAAAGTCGAATCTTGAAAAGCTGCATCAAGATGCGATGTTACTGTTCTCAGTCTTTTAAATCAGAGGAGGCCAGGAGGGTCAAGATGAGGATTTTTCCCTCATCATTAGTCATAGCGAAAATTAAAGATTCTTAATCCATTAATTTGATTTTTTAAATAAAATTACTCCAAGAAAAAGAAAACATTTTATTGCTGAATAATTATAATTAAATTACTCCAAGAAAAATAAAACATTTTATTGTTGAATTGTTTTTCGGGTAATGCCCAAAGGAGATGATGACATAGCGTTTCTTTTTTAAGCTTTCTCATGTTTTTCATAACAACCAAGTGAGCCAGATTGGCGGACCGCCGACGTTGTCTAACTAAGGTTATTATCTTGGTTGGGCCCCTAATTAAAATGAACTTAATAGCTAAGGTTCAATTAAATTTTAGGCCATGTTTAAAGAAAACCAAGATATTCTCACCGGATAAATAAATGGATTTTGCATTTTTAAACCCTGATTTATTACTTGTATGTGTTTCCTTTTCCTTCTTAAAATTGAAAAAGCTGGTCTCGACCAAAAACATCGAATAGAATTTTGCTTTTTATAATTTTTAAGACAAAAAATAATCTCTCAATTTAATCAAAGCTTTTTTTCTTTGATACATGAAAATTAAAACTGTCCATACTCCATGCACAAATGAACCATCAATTGGGCTCGGAAATTGCGAAATTGACATATGCATGGCGATTAAAACCAAACCAAATTCCAAACTCGTTCAAAGTTCCTTTTGGGAACTTGAGCCTAAGGCTGATTTGAATGAAGCGTAAGCTTGCTTGTTCACGAAATTACATCTGGAAGGCAATCCTGGAAAGAAGAAAAGAACAAAGCAGAGAAGGAACCAACGAACGAGAAAATTAGATTAACTTGGGCTTGGGGACTCCTCAGCACTGCTGTCTGCACCCTGTAGTTTGCAGTTCCAACCCTGAGAATCAAATCAAAAAAGACACAAAACGTTTCTTGTTCTGCATTCCAACAATTCTGGTAACCATTCAAGCATGGATTCGCCTTCCTTCTTCAAAGTCCTACTCCCTGAATTGAAGCCCACTCTTGTAAGTACTAATACTATAAATTAATTCCAAGATCGTTATATGTATCTGCATTTTTTATCTGTTAAAGGTACTTTTCGTGTAAATATTTTCTGTATAACATTAATACTGCTACCATATGCAATATGCATTTCTTGCAGCGCATACCGCCACTCTTTGGAAGAACATTTGAACATCAGTTGCCTCAGAGCGCCCTGCTTCAGACCAAATCTGGAGAAACATGGTCCGTGAAGATTGAGCGAATTGACGAGCACTACTACTTCACAGATGGCTGGTCTAAGTTTGTGGAGGATCTTGAGCTCCAAAGGGGTGAGTTTCTGGTTTTCTGGCTTATGCTCAGGGGAAAAGATACTACTGCTGTCTTCAAAGTTGCACCGTATGGAATCACTGGGTGCGATAAAGATTTGAATTCTTCAATCACGAGCAACGAACCAATCGAGTTTAAGCCTGAAGTGATTAACCTAAACAGGGAATCCACTCGCAATCGCCTCACTAAGCTTTCAAATGTTGTTACAACAAACGGTTAGCTCCTTCTAATTCAACAAAATGTGTATGTGGTCTCAGATTGATGCTTCTTATTTTCTTTGTTTTTGTATGGTAATTCGGATGCTATATATGTCATAAGGAATTAAGGCCATTTTAAAACATAGGATTGTGGATATCTACAAATATCATAACTTATCATGTAAGCAGGTTCAAGAAGGGGTAGACCAAGGAAGGTTGAGAATGAGAAACACGATACCAATGGTGATCAAATATCTGATGATTCTGTAGATGATCCCATATGCTTTATCCAGGTTTTGAAGAAGCATCACAAGTATAGAATGGTAAATCCTCTTTCAACCCAAATAAAAAAGAAAGAACGAGATTGATTCGGAAAAAGTAAATAGAATTTTTGGCCTGCATTTTGTTTAGCTTTTTGACTTGTTTGAGCTGTTTTTTTGGTGTGTAAATTTAATTAGTTGGTTCCAATGGCATTTGCCAAGAAAACCGGAGTGATAGACAAATCAGAAATGGTGCTGCAGAATCTAAATGGGGGATCTTGGCGTGTTGCAATAAAACTGTATGCACACAGCATGCTATTCATGGGCAAAGGGTGGCCTGAATTCCGGAAAAAGAACAGATTAACCTTGGGAAATAGGTATGCTTTTGAGTTCATTCCTGAGACTGACAGCATTCAAGTTCAGCCGCTTAAGAAACGACGTTAGCCCCCTGCCCGCTAACTGCATCTGGGCGTTCTCTCTCGACCGCGTGATGTGCTTTATATGGAACGTTTATTACTGAATCTGGCTGTAGCATTTCTTGTTTTGATATCAAACTTTAAGCCTTTACCAATGGTTAGAGGCTATAGTTAAATTTCTGTCAACTATTTTTGCTTATTTTGGTTTAATTAAGAAGAAATGTTTTGTAATACTGGTTTCGTTTGGAACCTCGGGTTGAGATTGAATATCTCCAAGCGTATCCACAGATGAAATGGCTTTTAATTACAAAGCATGTTTGAAATGTTGTCAAATGATGAACCAAATATGATTGAACAAAAATAAGATGATCGAGGAATCCGTGGACAAGTATGACAGCCTGCAGATTTAGGAAACTACTTTGATGAGTTGAACATCATCGATTCGAAAACTAATGCTTAATGTTGATATAATAATCTGATCTTGTTATCAACTTACCTGAAACAATAATATGCCTACTAGAAGTCCAAATTCTTATAGGTCAAGCAGAAAATCTACTGATATGATGGCTAAGCTTGACACACGGCCAGAAAATCTAGATTTTTTGGAATGAGCAACAGATGTTGTTTAAAAAAAGCCTAGAAATACGAGTTTTCGCAAGCATGGCAAAGTGAAAGATGCAGTTAAGGGTAATAATTGGTTGGTAATTTCTTAATTTAAAATAGGATAATTTGGTATTTTTTTATGAAAATTTTTGACCGAATTTTGAATTTAATTTGATAAATTGATATATTATTTTGGTAACCAAATTTTAAAAAATTAAAATTTAAAAATTTTAAAAAAATACAACGAAATAATGATAAAGAAATATTGGGGTTAAAGAAATAATGACCCACCAAGTAACAAGTAACCTAATTGACTACCAAATTAATAGCTCCATTAATACTAAATTTGATAATTTGAATTCTGTATGTGTGTGTATATATATACCGAATTTGAAATTATTGAATTGAATATTTGATATTATTGAATTAAAATTTTATTTTCGAATATTAATCAAATTCAATTGTATTTTTTTAAAATTTTTTAAATTACCGATAGAATTACCCAATTCACGATAATTTGATATTTATGAAATTAGTTGTTTATGTATATTGCAAGGGCTTCCTTGCTTAGGGGCCCGAGTCCATACGCAAGCGTTAAAGCCAATTCATTCTCCCTGACGACTAGAGGTGGCAATTTCTGACACAATCTGAAAACCCGACACGAACTTACCTCGAAAATAGCGGGTTTGGGTTGGGGGTTTGCGGGTTTGCGGGTCGGACCCGACTGACCCGCGAAGAAAAACAGGTCGGGTTCGGGTCGACCCGCGGGTGGACCCGCGAACCTGAAAAAAAAAAAAAGAAGAAGAAGAAGAAGAAGGAGAAAGAGAAGAAGAAGAAAAGAGAAATGATCAAATACATTTTTTGCAAATAGTAATATCAAAGTCGCTTATTAACATACACTTAATTTCTCTTATAATTTACTTTAATAAACCTAAGTAGAATTATTAATTTTTCTTACAATTTACTTGATTAATTATCCAATGAATAAAATTTGTGTTTGAATGTGAATAAGTGAAACAAAGCTAAAAAATGTTAGTCGTAGTTTTTTTTCTTTTTTTTTTTAAAGAAAAGAGGAAAGAAAAGACGTTAAAACACACACACACACACACAAAATGATCAAACACATTTTTTGCACATACTAATATCGAAGTCACTCACTAAAATACACTTAATTTCTTTTACAATTTACTTTGATAAACCTAAGTAGAATTCTTAATTTTTCTTACAATTTACTTGATTAATTATCCAATGAATGAAATTTGTGTTTGAATATGAATAAGTAAAATAAAGCTACAAAATGTTATTGTAGTTTTTTTTTTTTCCAGGTCGGCGGGTTGACCCGCCAACTCGTTTCAGGTCGTGTTTGGGTTGAGCATTTTCGGGTTGAAGGGTCGGGTTCGAATTGACGGGTTGACTGTTATACCCAAGTCTCAACCCAACCCGTTGCCACCCCTACTAACGACGTCACCCCACCTCTATGACCAACTATCTTACATTTTACATTTTATAATCAACCAAATATTCTGAATACCAAACAATTTTCATGCCAAAGCTATAGCACATAACCTGAATAGTAATTGCAGTCATTTCTCTGAAAATTGTTGCATTTACCTGAATTATAAACTGCATAAGAGTTAAATATCTTTTCATTTGCCTTATGCTTCAATTATAAACTTCCAAATATTCTACAGATTCGACTGGGCAGTCTGTAGTCAAAAGGCCTGCTACGAGTCTCATCTTAGAAACAACTCGAGCGATTGACAATTGGGAGCAGTCAGTCAGAAGAGTAAGCAAAAAAAATTCGGGGTCCTGCAATACATAATCCGGATTGTCATGTTGGTATTTGGTGAAAAAGATTGAAAAGAAGATCAGAGAACGTAATGGCATGTACGGGCTTGCCTCTCTTGTGTTATAAATAATTAATCAGATTAATTAAATGCAGTGAAATTACAAAACTATTTATCTTCTTCAACTGGCAATTAAAATAAAACAATCCCCATACAAAACCATTCATCTGCCCTCCAACCATTCATCCTACCCACACACTCAATTAACCAGTGCTATATTACTATAAAAACAACAAAAAACAATCCTTTCATACTACTCATCAATTCAAAAGTTAATCCTTCACTGCAAGTGCTCCGTCTCATCCTTATTTTATTTATACTATTGCAGCGAAAATGACTTTCCAAAGCTCTCCTTCTTTTCTCAAGGTCTTACTTGAAGATAACTTCAAGGAAGAAATTGTAAGTGTATATCTCTCCTTCTCTCCTCTATAGCAGTCTAATTCCGAAAAACACAATCAGCAACTCGCAACGTATTGTAACACCATAGGAAAAATAAAAAATTTAAACAAATAAACAAATAAACAACATATATCAGGCATTGTTATATGTAAATATGTGTGTTGTGTGTGTGGGTGTATATCCTGCTTACAATGTTAATGACTGGCGGAATATTGCAAAATTTGGCTGGTGCAGCGGATACCACCTGCTTTTGCGGAGTACCATGAAGATAAGTTCAGCAAGGAATGGATAATTAAAACTGCTCCCTCAAAGAAATTGTGGTCCGTACAAATCGATGAAAATGGTAGGCACCACCACCTATGCGGGCTAGGCTGGAAAAGATATGCAGAAACACAAAGTCTGATGTACGGAGATGTCTTACTTTTCCGTTACGTGGGTGAAACAAGTGATCATCAGTACCGTCTTTCGGTGTTTGACGTTGTACTTTACAATGGAAGCGGTTTGCCAAAAGAGTCGGCCACCGGCACCACTCCTGCTACATACAAATAGCAGCGGAGAGGACGCAGAAGAAAAAGATGAGATTGGGATTATTAATGTAACTACATCATCAACAGAATCTGCCAGATTCAGAAAAAGATTTATCCAAAAGCGGCCATCTCATAAACAAGTTGGTAGGTCTAATGGTTCTCGCAAGTCCAAGAGATCAGATGCCTCGGGTAAAACATCCATATAACTTTTGACTTGGACTTCTCACTTTCTCAGTGTCTCCCTCTTCCCCTTTAAAATTTGCACCTACTAAGAATATACCATGCAGGGATGTCATGATACATGGCATCGAGTTAATAATGTATTGATCGAATGTTCATAAAATATGAACAGAAATTCGTGTGAAGGAAGAAGTAACAAGTGAAGATGAAGAAGAAGAAGAAGTGGAAAGGGCTGGTAAAGTCAAATTAGAAGACAAAGTTCTAGATTTCGAATTGACTTTCACGAAGAGCTACATTTGTCGCATGGTAGAAAATAATGTCCTTGTTAAGCTTTTTTAGTCATTAACTAGTAGAAAAAATTAGTAAACAGTACTATAGTTTTTATGACCATTAATCACAACTTATTTACACGCACGGTTCATTTTACGTATATTTGTGTTTTCAGTATTTTCCAGCAGCATTTGCAAGGGTGGCAAAACTGGACAAGAAGAAAATTATTTACCTAATTAGTTCGCATTCTGGGAAGAAGTGGAAGATGGAAATATGTGCAGGTGCGAATGGAAGGATTTCAATCGGGAGAGGCTGGTCGTGCTTTCGTGATGAGAACAATGTAAAAACTGGCGATACATACATATTCACTTTAATTCGGGATGAGGACAGTGATAAGCTTCTTGTCCAAAAAGTTGAGTAGCTGCATGAAGTGGCTCCAAGAATGGAGATATATAGTGGTTGTATTGTACCCACTAGTATTTGAGTATTTTCCGTTGGGCTCCCCTTTTCTTTTTCCTCTTTGTGTTCCGACTATGTAATGGTAATTTTTCCCCTTTTCTTTTTGTGTTATTTCTCTTTCTTTGTGTTGGAAATGTGGCACACCGGTTATGGATTTTGCAACTCGTGAAAAAGTACTAGATATGCCAGCCGGTGACTGTTGATAGTTGTTGAACTTTAATGGTTAAGATCCCAAATCTACCTAAATAGTATTCTTTAATTCCAAATGAATTTTTGGGTTTAATTGGGCATGAGTAATATATTAGAATATGGCATATCAGTAGCATCTTATGTTGGATTAGTAAATAAATCTAAAACAAGTAATACGTGAAGGGAAATAATTTGAAAACTTAATAGATGAAGGCTAAAAAATTAAAAAAAAAAATTACATGTAACACTCCCGAGGTTAATTTATTTTAATTTAATAATGTAGCCTATAATACAGAAAAAGAGATCTGGGTACCTTACTCTTATATATTAATGTATGATGCAGTGATAGTTAAAATTTTGTAAAGCAATATTTTACAAATTAATTCTAACAGTAGAATTGGGGAGATCGAAAACCTAATTCTGTGAGATAAAAACTCATCCTCGTTCCAAACACGAGCGTAAATATAAAGCATTGCCGCCCGTTCACATAACTAATGCAGCAGATGAGATGACTGATGCAACTACACTGAACCATACTAATGTTGGACTGTCACTTCCCTTTCCTTGAGCCCACCAGAGTTCATTAATAACATTAACTTCGTTAGTTGCTCAAGTCTTTATGAATTGCAAATTATTCTCTCAAGCTCATCAATAACATTAACTATATTGGTTGCTCTAGTCTTTATTAAGTGCAAATGATTCTCCATTCATCTTCCAATTTCTTACTCCCAAAACACAGACACACGCCAAAACTTTTTCCAGTACTCTAGTGATTACAGAAACGCCTCCAAGGAATTAGAAGCGATCAATACATGGCTACCCATCAAATAATAGGCAAGAAGCCACCACACTTCTTCAAAGTTGTGTTTTCTCCTGTCGACCAAGGCATAGTAAGTACTAATTAGACAGTATAGTAGTATTATGTTGTCCTTCAAAATTACATTAGTTATTTGTCTTGCTAACAAATCCAAAACTCAGAGAATTCCAACCGCATTCATGAGAGAATATGGAGACATTTTGGAGAAAAATGTGTCGTTGAAGGTCCCAACAGGAGCTTCATGGCCAATAGAGTTGCTCCAGACTGATGTTGGAACTTGGCTAGACAAAGGGTGGCGGGAATTTGCAGAATATTATTCCATTGAAGAACGTCATTTCTTGGTGTTCAGATACGATGGCAATTCCCAGTTCCATGTTATAATATTTGATCCATCTGCTTCAGAAATTGATTATCCCGTTGATGACACCTCTGACCATGGCGTACATGATGATACTGTTGAGGAGCAGCTGCCTAGGAGGACAAGCCGAGTGCGGAAGTTAGACAAAATTGAATCTGTTGATGATGATTCTGTGGACGAAACTGAATCTGATGATGATTCTATTAAAATATTGGATGAGACTCCAGTTGCATCTGGTAAAATTAAAAAGGCCAATCTTGAAAAGTTGGATGAAGATGTCAATTCACTAAAACATCGTTTAAGACACAAGATAATCAAAAGTGACAAACTTTTTATCTGATCAATGCCTTATTTAATTGTATTTTCCATAAATACTAACAATTTTGAATATGATTGAAAATCTTGATTTTTATTTCATGTATATCCAGAACAAAGCTTTGAAGGAATCCTCAATCAATCTTCCAACGCCATTACCGAAACTGTGTTTGGTAAATGGAAGTTTATGGCTTACCAAAGAGCAAAAGCTCACACATCTAAGAATCCCTTCTTCATTTGTTTCATGCAACCATCCTATGTCACTAATAAATTCGTTCTGGTAAATTAAGCTATCTTGCTTTAATACGTCTAATCATTTTTCTAATGGCTTCCTCATTTTTAGTTAATGCTATTGCCGATACATCTTTCTCTGTTTTGCAGAGCATTTCATTGCGTTTGGCCAAGAAGTATCTTACCAAAGACAGGCATTGCGATTTGGACCTTCGCGTCTCAGAAGGGGCCAAAACGTGGCCCGTCAAATGTACTCTCAGTGCATCCAATGCCAAAATTTGGCGAGATTGGAAGGAGTTTGTGCTGGATAACAGCCTAGTGGTAGGTGATGTCTGTGTCTTTGAATTGATCAGGGGTACTCGATTGCTCAAGATCACTATATACAGAAGAAATTGAAGAATATACATCTAAGTTATTTGGTTCCATCAGGTCAATGGCTTCGTTTTGTTGCTGGATTAATTTAAGTACACCATTACTAGTAGTAATTTTTAGGAGTATCTGCCAGCGGGAGTTATTTTTAATGTAAAAAATGGTATTTGCTTGTTATGTACTCTGTAGTGGTGGTAATGTATTATTCTACTGCATAATTCACTCTTTTTTTTTTTTTTATTACTTTGGCTGGTCCTCTGGTCTAATGTTAAAGGCCATTTGGGCATTTTGTGTACAATCATAAAATGAAGCATGGTATTTTGTCAAATTATATTACTACTTAACAAAAGTCCACTCTCCATCAACTTATATATGATCCCCAAATACTTATTTAATTTTTTTTTAAAAAAAAAACAGGACTCCTCAACATAATCCTAGATTCCGTGGTCCAATAATACTAAAAGGGCTCACTAAGGAGAAAACAATTGAGTAACTCAACATATTAACCATACCGTTTGTTGAAGAAAAAACTTGTTGGTGATAAGTTCTGATATCACTTTTTGGTAATAAAAACACTACTTGTTGGGAAGAAAAATGCATGATAGGGTTTTTGATATCACTTGCTAGGAAGAAAAATATGGAAAAGTTTGCCAAAGAGGTTCAATATACAAGTTTAGATTCAAATTTGATCCAAAAATTTAATCTAGTAAGTTTTGAACCAAACCTATATATTAAGTACTTTTTTTTCCTTTTTTCAAATTAATGTGGAACAACACTAAACTACTCATAATAGTAGTAATCGAAACGTAAAGGCTCCGAAAATGAAGTAAAAGCTTTGAAAATAATGAAACTCAGAATTTAAGGACTATGGCAAATTCGAGTCAAAGCTTAGTGAATATTACCATATTGGGGCTCTGCCCATTAATTTTCTGGATAGTTAAGTCTTTATTGCTTTTAATTAAAGAACATTACCCAATGGCATTACAAAACAATATTACGTAAGGTATGTGTTAAATGTGTTGAAAACAGCAATTCTATTCTTCTAATCGGACAATTACATGGTTTTACTAGTAAAAGGACATCAATTAAAATTAGTATGTAGTACATACATATGATCTAATTGGTAATCTCTTGGGGGTTGATCGTTGTTATCGACACAAACTGCAATGTTTTATAAGGTTAGCAAAGAAATCCAAAGGAATTATTAACAATAGAATTACAGGACAACTAAGACTCTTGTATGTATGAAGAAACGTGTACTAATTCTCCCACTTTTTAATGGGATTTTCGAGTGACACACACGTAAGTTGTAACAAACTTCTAAACCTTCCTTGCGATTGTAGGTAAGTATAGCAATGACAATACTCTCATGCTGTCCAGCACAGCATAAATTTTTTAGAAGAATCCCAACTGCATTGAATTCAAGAACAACAACATAAGATCGCAGAGATAGAAAATGACAAGAAGAATTGCTGTTGTAATTCTTGTTATTGCTATATTGATAGGCACCATTGTAGACTAGTGGTTGCTCTTACTGAAAGACACAAGATAAGGGAAATGGTCAAAATTAGGGAGACAATAATGTAGAAGGGATCGTTCCTTTCAATTTTCATGCACGCGGATGGAGTTGACAAACTATTAATGACTTTCAGTTTTCTGGGATCAATCTGTGATGGAGTCTCATTATTGATGATCATGCTTGTGATTGGCAAATTCATAAATACTATTGGCAGTGCTAGCAATACCTCTAGTATTGATTTTGCATCTGTTTAAAGCTTCACTCACAACGTTAATAAGGTCCAAGCTCTTTATGTAGTCTTGTTTTATTGTGTATATTTTATTACTAGGCTGAATTTTTGAATTTCCTAATTTTTGAATTTCCAGGGATGCAGTTTGTGTTAATTATGTGCTACGTATCTTGTGCACAATGCATTGTCTGCTTTATTGGCATGTTACTAACTATATTATCGCAACCAATTTCTATCCCTTTCTGTTTTTAGTTGATTCCATTTGTTTTAAACAAAGAAAAGTATTTAGGAGTTTAACCATTCAGATTTAATCCTTTCTAGAGGGATATTGTTGGACAATAACAGCAAGGAGGCAAGCTTCTAAGCTTAGAGCACGCTATCTGAAAGCTGTGATGAGGCAAGAGGTGGGCTATTTAGACCTACACGTGACAAGCACAACTGATGTCATTGCAAGTGTCTCTAGTGATAGTTTTGTAATTCAAGATGCCATTGCTGAAAAGGTAGTTTTCTCGCCCATTTTCAATGAAATTTTCGAGAACCTACTATTTTTTCTTACCATTTTCTTATCAGAATATTCTAGTATTTTATAGGATAATTAAGATGTGAAATGTTCAATTAATATAGGTTTTAGTATTCTTGATGAATCTATCAAGGTTTCTCGGTGCTTATGTTGCAGCTTTCGCAACATTGTGGAGGTTGGCAATTGCAGGATTTGCATTTGTAGTACTTTTGGTCACACCATGTTTGATATCTGGCAGAGCTCTTCTAAGCATTGCAAGAAAGATTAGGGAAGAATATAATAAGGCAGGCATAATAGTATAGCATTCCATCTCTTCCATAAGAGTTGTTTACTCCTTTGTCAGGGAGGAAAAAATCACTGCTGAGTACTCCGCTGCCCTTCAAGGAACACTGAAATTGGGACTACGACAAGGTTTAGTAACAGGTTGGGCCATTGGAAGTAATGGCATAGTATTCCTTATCTGATCTTTCATGACCTACTACGGCAGTAAATCGGTCATGCATTATAATGTTCAATGAGGGACTGTTTTTGCGGTTTGTTCGATCCTTGTCACTGGTGGATTGTAATAGCCTTTACTCTCTTTCCTTTTCTTTTGCTTTACTATAAGAAATTATATGTGGTGTAGCACATAATTTAACAGTTCTTGTTGAATAATGAAGTCGTGTTTTGTGATTGTATTAAACAGAGCTTTAGGTTCTAGTTTATCCGTCCTAAAGTGCTTTTCAGAAACTAGTGCAGCAGGTGAACGTATCATGGAGATCATAAAAAGAATTCCCTAGATTGTTTTGGATAACATGAAAGGCCAGACTTTAACAAATGTTATGGGAGAAGTTGAATTCCAGCATGTTAAATTTTCTTACTCATCTAGACCTGAAAGCTTAATTTTTGAAGATTTTAACCTAAAAGTCCCAGCAGGAAGAACTGTTGCACTAGTTGGAGTGAGTGGTTCTACAAAATCCATAGTTATTGCTTTGCTTCAAAGATTTTATGACACATTTGGAGGTGAAATCCTTCTTGATGGGGTGACGATTTATAAGCTGCAGCTCAAGTGGTTAAGGTCATAGATGGGGCTAGTGAGTCAAGAACCTTTACTCTTTGCAACAACAATCAAAGAGAACATGCTTTTTGGAAAGGAGGATACATCTCTGGAAGAGGTTACTGATTCTGCCAAAGCTTCTAACGCTTATAATTTCATTTGTCAATTGCCTCAGGGATACGATACACAGGTTTGTCATGCTTGTTCTCTAGAACCATCACTTATTTCAATCTTTTGATTCTTATATTTCTTTGGATTTATCACTCAGTAATGTTAAATTTGGTAACAATGACCAAGTGAGTATCTCATCTCTCCAAGTTTGGTGCATTCCATAGCTTATTTTCTATTCCAAAAGTAGTATAATTTGTTGAAAGAGAGCACTATATCTACTGTCAATTTGGATTTTGGTTTTGGGTAACTAGTGTTAATTGACCAATCTTATTCCTATGTTCACATTCTTGTCATTAATTCCAACTTATTTTTACGTGTTAAATCAGAAAATAACTTTTTAACTATACCTTTTGTAATCCACTAAACATTCTTGAATTTACTTGTGTAATTCTTTTCTTTGATGTTCTTCAAATGTTAAGTATACATATGTTCGTTGATGTAGGTAGGTGAAAAAGAGGTTCAAATGTCCGGAGGGCAAAAACAAAGAATAGTCATAGCAAGAACCATAATTAGAGCATCTAAAATTCTTTCTCTTCCTTGATGAGGCCACAAGTGCACTGGATGCAGAATCTGAAAGAGTTATTCAAGAAACCTTGGACAAAGCAGCTGTTGGCCCCACTACCGTTATCATAGCCCACCATCTTACTACCGTTCAAAATACTAACCTCATTGTTGTGGTTCAAAATGGGCAGGTCATGGAGACAGGCTTGCACAGTGAACTCATTAAAGATGAAAATGGTTTATACGCATTACTCATCTGACTACAACAAGCAGAAAAAAATAATAAAGTTACAAACAGTCCTGCAAACACTAATAGTGATGCAACATTAGCATCAACATCTATTCTAAATAGTGATTTGCACAACACAAGTAGTGGAAGACTATCAAATTTGAGCAGGTCTAGTTCAACTAACTCAACTGATATAACTGGTTGAACACAGAATGAAAAAAAATTCCTATGATCAAGTGTTTCCAGTACCCTCATTCAGAAGATTACTAGCTATGAATCTTCATAAATGGAGGCAAGCAACAGCAGGGTATATTAGTGCTATGTTGTTTGGTGCAATTCAACCAACTTATGTGTATGCAATGGGGTCAATGATATCAATGTATTTCTTGCCAGATCACAGAGAGATCACGAAGAATATAGAAATATATGCCTTCTATTTTTTGGGGTTGGGAGTGCTCTCTCTTTTGATAAATATATCCAAGCACTATAACTTTGCAGCCATGAATGAGTATTTGACAAAGAGAATTAGAGAAAGGATGGTTGCAAAGATGCTCAGCTTTGAAATCAGGTGGTTTGATAAGGATGAGAATACAACAGGTGCTATTTACTTCATACTAGCCAAGAATGCCAATGTAGTAAGTAGCATTCTTGTTCATGAGAAACAACCTAATGTATTATTTGGTATTACATTAATATCATGAATTATAACTCAATCAACATTAGCTTTGAGTCCCCTATGAATAGAATAAATGTATAATTGGCGAATACTATCTTGTAGCTTCGTGTTCACAAGTCTGAGCCCTTATTTAGCCAATTATTACGCCATGAATCATCGCAGCAGCAAGATACAACAAAAAGAAACTTGAAAAGATGATGTTGTTTCTTTACTTGGTGGTGAGATTAAAAATCCTAAAACTGAGATCTAATACCTACTTGATGTTTGTTTGGCATTGTACAGGTCAGATCATTGGTGGGTGATCAAATGGCACCCCTCATCCATGACCGTTGCATGGACTCTTGGCCTAGTTATTGCGTAAAGGCTTACACTGGTCATTATAGCAATTCAACCCCTTATCGTCATTTGCTACTACAGTAGCTTTGCTCTTCTCAAAACCATGTCTAAAAAGGCCATTAAAGCCCAAGATGAAAGGAGTAAAATTGCAGCAGAAACTGTCTTCAATCTTAGAACTATCACTGCCTTCAGCTTCCAAACCCGTATTCTCCAAATGCTCAAGAAAGCACAAGAAAGCCTGCAAAAGGAAATTATTTGCCAATCATGGTTAGCAGGTATTGGGCTTGGGGCGGCCAACAGTCTCGTGACATTAAATTTGGCTCTTGATTCTTGGTATAGTGGCAAACTCGTTGCAGAAGGTTATATGGCAACACAAGCACTTTTCTAAACACATCTGATTCTGGTGAGCACTGGACGTGTCATTGCCAATGCGGGGACAATAACAAGTGATTTAGCTACAGGGTCTAATGCCATTAGGTCTGTTTTTGCAGTGCTGGATCGATACTCCATGATTGAACCTGAAGACCCAGAAGGCCATAAACCTGCAAAGATAACAGGCCATGTTAAATTATATGATGTTTTTGCATACCCTGCCAGGCCCGAGAGGATCATTTTTAGAGAATTCTTACTTTAAATTGAAGCGGGAAAATCAACTGCACTAGTCGGACAAAGCGGTTCAGGAAAATCAACCATAATCAACTTGATTGAGAGATTCTATGATCCTCTCAAAGGTATTGTGAAGATCGACTATCGAGATATAAAATCATACCACTTACGATCTCTTAGAAAATACATTGCACTTTATAGCCAGGAGCCTGCATTATTTTCAGGCACTATACATCAAAATATAGCATTCAGTGCATCGGAGAATATTGATGAGTTAGATATTGTTGAGGTTGCTAAGGCCGCCAATGCTCATGATTTCATTGCGGGATTGAGGGATGGATATGTTACATGGTGTGGGGACAGGGGATTGCAATTATCTGGAGGCCAGAAGCAGCGTATTGCTATAGCCCGTGCCATACTGAAGAATCCATCAATACTATTGTTAGATGAAGCAACTAATACGCTTGATGGTCAATTTGAAAGGGATGTGCAATATGCACTTGAGAAAGTAATGGTGGAAAAGACTAGTGTGATTGTGGCTCACAGGGTAAGCATAATCAAGAGCTGCGATGTGATTGCAGTTTTGGACAAAGGTAAAGTAGTAGAGAAAGGAGATCATTTATCTTTGCTGGCTAAGGGTCCAGATGGAGCCTACTACTCATTTGTCAGCCTACAAAGTGATCCCAGTACCCACCATTAACAAAAACAACTAAACTACCTCCAACTCTTGTGTGTTTCTCTGCATTTCTTCAATTATATTTGAGAGAACTATGGGGAGACCAAATTGGGGAGAGATGTTGCATATGCTGTTAATAGTTAGTGCTTATGTCAATGTACTAAGAAGTTGGCTGTGTTTGAACTGGAGCTAATTTAACTATAGAAAGTAGCACTACAATATGGATTCTAGTGCTCCTTGATTATTGATTCAAATAACTTCTATGTGTTTCTCTACATTTATATAACCATCTTTAAAAGAACTAACATATAATTGGGGAGGTGTTGCATCTGCTGGTAATAGTTAGTGCTTTTGTCAACGTACTAAGAAGTAAGTGCTGTCTTTGAACTTGAGCTTTCTTAACTATAGAAAGTTGGACTACAGTATAAATTGTAACGCTCCATGTACTACAGTATAAATTGTAATGCTCCATGACCTTTGAAACAATCTTTTTTCTTTTTCTCTTTTTGGTTTTTATTCCTGTCTGTTTGATTGATTTGGATATTTTCATATTTTGGTCTCTTTTTGATTGATCAGTGCGTTGCGCACATTTATTTAACATACAAGACACTGGAAGTACCTCTCTTGTTTTCTGTGAGAACATTCTATGATAGGTAACTTCGATATTGTGAAATTTCAGTTGATCTGCCAATATAGAATAATGTCTACTTTATATAAATCTTCTTAAACACCACGTACCTTACAAACTATATAGGCACTAAAAGTTACTGCATTAAGATAGCCTGTAGTAAATCCAACAATGGAGTTATGTTGGAAGTGAATGGACAAGATTAACTAGGCATATTGACATTCTAGAAAGCTATTCTGATTGAGCTGATGACAAAGCCATAGAAATAGGTGTGTAGCGGAGTAAACAGAGGAATCTAACAATTTTAATGTAAAACTTAAATCAAAAGGAACTAAAAAGAAAAAGGGCAATTAACTATTAACCTACAAAATTACAAGAAAAATTTTCCTAATAAATTTCAATGATAACGAAAGCATGAAGGCCTTTATTGGACCAGGAAAAAAGATGCCAAAAAGAATGTTGCTGTACAATTCTTTCCTCTAGCTTGTAAATTAAACAACTTCTTCGCATTCTGGTAACAGTGTAAAAGTTTTTATTTATTCTGGTGAATTGATTTTTTGTCTCGGTTTTTGCCTTCTGATTCTATTCGTATCCATTCTCCCCTCTCTTTCTCAAAAACCAATTTGGGCCCGGGAAAATGGGATGTGGTGGATGCCTAAGGTCTTCAGTCAGCTATAAAATTGCATTGAGCTCGCTCCTATGCAATCAATAGGACGTTTTTACAAGCCTCTCATACAGCCAACAACTTTTCATTCAACAGGTTCACATTCAATTGTGCAAACTGCTTGCTGTCATCAATCAAGTTGAACCATTATTGAAGAAGCATATACAAGTAATCAGAAAGTTCTAAACTATTCTCATTTAGGATCCTACTAGTCAGATGTTTGTGTATGTAACATGCCTGCATAGAGAAGAAGATTTCTTAAAAGTGTCTGGAAAGATGCAAATCTCGTAGTCATATTTTAAAATACTAAATTTAAGTGCACCACAAAAATTTTAAACAAAGAAGGACAAGTATTAGTCAAGTCAGTAGAAGAAAAAAAGTTATAGCAACATTACACCAAAAATTATGGGGAATGAAAAGTGTGCTTACCTGTAATAAGACGAACATAAGCTGGATTGCATGAGTGAGAGTGAGAAAGAGTGTGTGTATGTGTGTGTGTTCTGATTTCTGAGGTTGCTCAAGATGTTGGAGTATTTTGCATTGGCTTAATTCAACCGATATTAGGGAACCAAGTAAAAGTAGTATAGACCACTGTCCTTTTAGATATGGTGCATTTAGCTTGTAGTATTTGTTCATTCATTATCAGTTCTTTATAAATGCGATAATAGGGTCCCCAAACAAGAATGGAATTTTTCTCTTTTCGCGAGTTTTTGTTGGCAAGCAAACCTTTTGTTGAAAACTACTAAAAAATGGAGGAATTCCTTCTGCAAGTCTTCCATAATTGTAGTCTATTGTTTTATATACTTCGGTCGGATGGAAAGAAATGGTGTAAAAACGAGAAGAATTTTCATTTGACTAATAACGTTAGTATAATCATAATCTTCATTCAGGAACGTTTAAAAAACAATTGCATTGCTTACATACAAACACTTTTTACAAAAAGAACTATACTTTTCTTTCTTCCACTAGTGTCAAGAGTTTTCCGCAACTATATTGAATTAGTAACATCAGAAGAAAATCAGACTACTTAATAGGAACATGTAGAAGCAAAACCAGAAGTGTTGGCCATCCAACTTAGTCCGATCTAGTCCAAAAAAATATTGTGCTTGCCCAATGTCCAGCAGCAACAACACACGACACAGTTAAATCTCGTCAAACCTGCTGGCCATCAGAACTCTAGTTATCTTGTTCATTCCCTTGCTCTTTTTGTACAGTGGAACCGTTTACTGACAAATCTCAGCTGCAAAAGTCATCTAAAATTTTTCCAGGTTTCAGTGAGAGAGCGAACTCGCCTCCTGTGCTATAAACTGAATACTCGCTCGCGCTAAAGTTTAATCTTTCTTCATCCCACTTGACAATCTCCCTTGCATACCTGAGGGCTTGATCCACGCAATTTGGCTCCAAATCATTCATCAACGAAACATACAACTTTCGATTAGTGAGAGAATAAAACAACCTCTTAAATTTGACAACAACATAATGGAAACCCAGTTGTCCCTGAGAGGCTGTATTGTTGACACTGGTACTAGAGCTGTGGGCACGATAATGACTCAATACTGGATGAAAATCTTCCAACCATTCACATTTGGATAGAGGAATTCGTTCCATCTTTTCCTTGAATAAATCATATTTGCTAAGCAATAGAAGAAATCCACCCGATCAAAAGTAGGATGAGTAACAATGCTCTCAAAGAACTTTCTGCTCAACATCATCTTGTTCACCAAGTTTTTGTTTTCATCAACGACAAATTGGTCATAGTCACTTACGGCAACAGAGACTATGGCAATTCGAACATCTTCAAACATCTCTAGCCACTTGTAGTTTTCTCCAAATCTTCTTGACTATACTCTGATAAGCCAAAACCCATGAAACAAGAAAAGTCATCCTTTTGTTACCAGAATAATGATGAAGTTTGGAAACACTAATAAGCTCGAAAACAATGTAGCAGGAATCATCAATTTAGACTGCAGCATTGTCATCCAAACTTTTTAGATCTTAGTTTGAACAAATATTCTTTTTGCATCGTCACCAGGTATAGCTAACCAACACCTCATGTCCTCTATTAAGAATTAGAACATTGCTATCTGGTACTGCAACAGTGCCATTCAAAACAAGTTATTTTGCAACAAATAACAAAACAAGTTATTCCATGGCAAAAGCATACTCCACCCCATCGTCGACTACCATATTTGCCACTTCCGGCGACATTTTCCTTCCACCAGAGTCACCCCTTAAACAATTTTTAACTAAAAGTAATATTCATTCATGAATTTTGAAAAAGATTAAGCTCAAATGCAGCTAAATCAAGATATACACAGATGCCAAAAAGAAAAATTACCAAAAACACCCCCAAAAAATTTGAAAAAAGTGTTGCAGTAAAAGTACTGGGCCGTTACCTTGGTTTGCAGTTAATATAAATGAAGGGAATTCTAGAAGAGGTGAAAAGAATGAAAATGAAGGAGGAATTCAGGCAGCCACTAGCATCTGTTTGTTTCAATTAAGGTGGAGGAAAGGAACAGGAATCTGAGGAGAGCGGACAAGATCAAATGTTTAAGGGGCAAAATCCTAAGCTGTTTAATTAGGTTGCAATGGATGGAGAAAATGGTGCATCGAAAAGGGATGAGGTAGGCCTTTGGTGCTTTGGAGTTGGATGTGAGAGTGGGGAAGAAAAGACAGCAAAAGAAAGGAACCACTCCCCCTTGTGGTGGACGTTTCCCTCTGTTGTTCTATGTGGCTGTGTTTTCAAACTCGAATCAGACCGAACCGGTCGAACCGAAAACCGATCAGGCATCCAGTCCGAACCTAATTAAAAATTCTTATATTAAAAAATTGGTCAAATTCAATCAAAAATTGGATTTAACCGGTTAAAATCGGGTTTGATCGGTAAATTGAAGAACTGAAAAAAATCGGTTGGCAAGAAGAAAAGGCCGAGTACCACAACTTGACAAATTGTAATGATTATGGCTGATTTAAACCCACGCGCTCTATTCAAGCATTCCATCCTAAGCCCCTCCAAAGCTCTTGATTGTTACCTTCTAATTGATTTGCAAATTCAACGGGTAATTTCCACAAAGGCCCTCAAATCATCCCGCCTAGAGAAGAATGGCATGTGGGACCCCATTTCTCTTCCAAGTCTTCTAGCCAAAAAACATGTAGACCAGCAACTATTTTTTTTCTTTTCTTTTTTTTTTTTGGAACAACTACTCCCTTCTTTTTTTTTTTTTTTTTTTTTGTCAAAAACACTCCCTTCTAAATAGTAATTTCCTATGTCAAGTAAAAACATAAATGTTCTAATTTGATTAGGCTGTAATTACTTAGAGAGGATTTTAAAACAAAAATTATGTTTATAATAATTATGATGCAAACAAAAATATTTTTATATATGTCTCTGTGTGTGTCTATATATATATATATATATATGTATAGATATATATATATATATATATATGACATATTTATGACGTCATCCGGTTCGACCCCGAATCGATTTCCGGTTGAACCCATTGACCCCTGATCCCTGAACTCGGCTGAGTCGATATCCGGTCCGAGTCTGAAAACATAGCTATGTGGAGGGAGGGAGGGAGAGAGAGAGAGAGAGAGAGACAGAGAGAGTTTGCATATATATTTTTTCCTTTTGTCCCTATTTTTAACTATAGTTTACTAAGATTACTTTCAACATTTTTTTTTTGAGGATTACTTTCGACATTTCTGATACGATATTATGCGAGTATAGCACAACTCGTAGCCACTATAGATGCAAATTATTCATAATCTCCAAATATAGAACAGTGTGATTAAAATTTTATCATCATGATCAATATGTTTTGAAAATTTTGATATGAACTCAATGTCTGATTTTATAATTCAAATACAAATCACAACACATTATTTCATATATCAATATATATATATATTATATGTAATCTTTGTTCAAATAATAAAATTTATAAGTAAATTCATAAACTGAATCAATTTTAAAAAATTTTCAATATTTTTCAACAATAGGTGCTCTTTTGGACAAAAATAATATCGTATTTTCAACTCCGGAAGAAATGCCGATGCAATCACGCAAGTGTGTAAGAGAAAGAGAGAAGAAGGGAGGCAAATGGCGGAAAATGGTGATGGTTAGTAAGCTTGGATTGGGTGTTGCGGACGGAGCAAGTAAGAATTTGTCATTTACTTCTAATTATTGAGTTCCGTTACGTCGATATTAGTTTAAAATAGACATTTCAAGTTACACTTGTGATTTGGCATCAAAACGATTGCTTTTTTAGACGACCGTAGTCCTGTCCTGCTCCTCCTGGGCCCTTGTGTTGTTTTATATTTTCTTAGATTAAAAAGTTTATGGGAAATTTAACCGTTTATTCTACTTGTGCTTTGATCTTCGGCAGATACGCATGGAATGTTTTTCCGCGGAACCTCTCAGGGTTGCTTAGTTTGCTTGAGTTACAAATTTTATTGCTAAATATATTCTATTTTTTAAAATTAATTTTAAAAGAGTAAAAAATTAATTGTTCTTTATTTTATTTTAAAAAAATGATAACATTACAAACAGATATTTTAAAATTAAAAAATTAAAAATATATAAAAATGCCTAAACCATTTACTACATAAAAAAAATCTAAAAACACGGTGATGCTCATTAGTTTAAGAGGTGAATATTTTTATTTTTCCATAAATAAAGAAAAAGTGTAAGTTAGGCTTATGGGATCATTTCCTTTGCCTTCGTTGTTTTTCCCCCTTTTATCTTTTTGCCCGTTTTTTTTTTTTTTTTTTTTGGGGGTCAAAATCAACTCAAATGCTTGACTTAAGAACCCGAATAAAGGCGTGGTCCGTCAATGTGCCAAAAAATACATTACCTCTTCAAATCAAACCTCTATTGCCAAATCACATCTTCAAACTCCCACATGAAGGCCACACTATCCGGCGTCAGCATTCAAATGAATCAGATCACCTTTCTTACAAAAGAAGAGCTGCAGTTTGACTTTGGAGGACAACGCCATCATATTTAACTTCTCCCAAAGGCGCAATTTAGCTCCAATACATATTGGCCTGCATAATAGTAGTCTCCTACCTACCACACTCCAAGCAAAGGCGTGAAATTACACAATGTGTTGACGTGTCATTATTGAATATACTTTCTTCTGGAATTGTTGAACTCGTGTAGCATTCTGAGCACCAAGTTTCGATATTTCTAATGTTTCAATCATTCGACTGCTACATAGAAGTCCCACCAAGTGATACAGTAGATCTATTAATTGTGAATATCCCAAATTGATCAAGAAAAGTATGATGGTTCAAGAAGTATCTATTCCAAATTTGACCAAAGGAGTACCAGGATCAAATATCCAATGATGATGAGACTACTAATATAGAAGCATATATACCTAACAAATTCTCTTGTTTCCAAAGAAGATAACGACTGCCTAACAAATTAGGCCACCTGCAAAAGACGACTATAATATATGCTTAGCGCAGACGAGAATAGATGCGATTGTATCCATTAATAATTAGCACTACTATTAGTTGCAGTTCCATGATGCATCTTTTAAACTTAGATGCCAATATTCAGATTCAAAACCACGCATAAGTTGAAGCTCCCCGCCGTCTTCTTAGATTCCTGAACTCTTTTATCACCTCCAACTTCCAAATGGTTTTCAAGTTTTACAAATTCTTTAGCCATGTTTCCCTCTCTATATGTTCTTTTTCTTTAGTTCGATTTGTAAACCAGTTAACGAGTCATATTGTCTGGAACCTTCAACTTGTGTTCTCTTTTGACTACTATTATTACTCCTCACGAGATTATAATGAAAGTCCAAGCAACAAAATTCAACGAAGAATGCAACCAAGTGTCAAACATTCAGAAGATTCTCCAATGCAGGAGATGACTTTCGGTGATGCCTAAACTTACTCACACGTAGTTTTCACGCTAATGAATGCAGGCTAGTCAAACCGATGATATTAATATACATCTAGATTTCTGTAACACTTGCTATACATTATTAACGCTTTGCAGATTACTGATTAGAAATCCATGAAGATATAGTTACAAATTTACAATGAGAAACTTTACCGTAATTAACCAATTCTGTCCTGATTCATGCAGATCAAACTTCAAATTTATCTGGCATTGTGCACGCACAAAATATTGATCTGTTAAGCTTGTATATTGTCTCCTAATAACTCCCCGAGCAATATCTCCTTTGGCTTACTCTGCTACTTTGAGGGGAGTAGCTCTGAGTCGATGGAAAATTCTGGGTTGAGCTCAAGTCTTCAGGGATCTGCTGTTGTTGTTGAGGCTCCTGTCGTTGCTGCAGCACATGCACCGGCTGTGGTGACACCCTCCATATCTTCACCGACTTATCCAAGCTACCACTGTACAGAACACAATGCTCATCAGGCCCCATTGGTCCACTTTTTTCTTCAACAGCCAAGCATTTCACAGGGCCAGAATGGCCATTCAACACTGACAAACAAATGTGATCAACCTCCTCCCTTTTCCACACACAAATATTTGTGTCAGCTGATCCAGTAAAGACCAAGTTCCCTGCTGTGGCCAAGCATAGAACAGCCAAC
>CM045561.1:2880780-2913440 GCA_024721245.1 Mitragyna speciosa | reverse complement strand
AGAGGGGAAATTATGGAGTATTGTATTTGTTGTAGGCAACAGCTTAATTAGTTTTTTTTTTTATTGCTTTTTGGTAATATGACTGTCTGCTAAAACTGGCTTAGTGGAATCAAGAGAGCACGAGTCATCACTCCAATTCTCATCAACTTTGATTTAAAGAAACAAATAAACATGCATAGATATAGGATAAACAAAATATTTACAGCACCACAAAGATCCCCTCATCGTCATCAAGCTTTGTGGTCATTCAGAGGATGCAAACATTATGAATGTCGAGTCACTTTCCCTTGAGATTTTCACATTCCAATGTCATTTTCCCTTTATTTATTATGCATTTTAGGGGATTTTATTGAATGGCAACTCAGGGAATGTCGGATTCCCTCCCTCACTAGCATAGTAAACAACCCCAACTCTACCATACCGCTGTAAAAACATTTAAATATACGCATGCCAACGTATACTATGTGCCAAAATTTTAGGTTGGAGCAAGTTAAAATGTTATATAGTTCAAATGGATAATGACAAAATTATACTACATAGATCTAAGCAAAAGCTAATAAGGTGACTAGTGACTGTCATTGCCATCAATTTTGGTTTTATGTTGTGTGGGCACTGAACTTGTGCTTGCTTTATCCCTTGATTACTGCTAGAATCTACCGTTTTAGTTTTATATTTAATTTAGCTGGATTTGTTTTTTATATTCCTCATCCTTTTGCTAAAGATGTTGGGCATAAAATATTCTTTTCCTTGCATGCTCCTGAGCAAGTGACAGGCATGTTACTTTTCTTTATTGCAGCACAAAGTGCTGAGTGCTTTGCTTTCCATGTCCAATGTCTTACTCAAGACTATGGTAAAATATGTTCCTGGCCTACAAGGCTAGAGTTGAGTTCTCAACTGGGCTTATCATATTACTAAAACAAACTCATTTTCATGTTTTAAGACTTAGCTGAAAAAAAAAAAGCTTCACCATCCACAATAGGCAGGGTTTATCATCTGTGCTTTTATTGGTTACTGTATGTTATAATTCCAGTGAAAATGAGAAAGGAAGAGGGGATGTTTTCTGGGTTCTCATATTTATTTGCCTTTGGAGCTCTGCATTGGGTTTGCTCTCACCCAAAGGTGTTAACTTTGAAGGTAACATGATTTTTTTTTAAAAACAAAATACTTATTTGGAGAAGCAGACATAGAGGATATTTGATTGTATTGGTTTTCTTTGTTTATTCAGTGCAAGCATTGATGGCAATAAAAGCTGCTTTGGAGGATCCTCACGGCGTTCTTGATAACTGGGATGGGAACTCAGTTGATCCATGTAGCTGGACAATGATAACTTGTTCTGCTGAAAGTCTTGTGATTGGCCTGTAAGTCCTCATCCAAAGAAATGGCAATTTCTTTTATTAAGTATATGCATCTTTGAGTATATTTGACCAAAAAAAAAAAAGAAATAAATCTTGAATCAGACTGCTTAAGTATTGATGCTGTAGTGAGTTATTGATGCGGTTATAGATTGTCCGATGCAGGGGAACTCCTAGTCAGAATTTATCAGGCACTCTCTCTCCAAGCATCGGAAATTTAACAAATCTTCAGATAATGTGAGTACCTGTATGTAAAGCTGATTGCAGGTTATTTTATAGATTTTTTGTTCTTTAGTAGACTGATGAATAATGTGGTTGCAGACTTCTACAGAACAACAATATAACGGGGTCAATCCCGGCAGAGATTGGAAGGCTTTCGAAGCTTCAGACTCTTGATCTTTCTGATAACCGCTTCACTGGCCAAATCCCTCCTTCCCTAGGGCATCTGAAGAGTCTCCAATACATGTAAGCATTACATTTTGTGGATAAGAAGGTGATGTTTTTGAAACTAAATATTGATCTTGAATGCATTATTCTGGTCTGACAATTTCTTTTTTCTTTTTCTTTTTCCACTCACTTAGGAAGCTCAACAATAATAGTTTGTCAGGTGAAATTCCGAAGTCATTAACCAACTTGACATGGCTCTCTCTTATGTAATGCTCCATCACTTCTTGAATTAACAAAATCACATTCTCTCCATTTGCATGTTGGTTAGGGCGGGTTCACAACGATTGTATTTTTGAATTTTTCTATGACAGGGACTTGTCTTACAACAATTTGACTGGACCTGTACCGATATTTCCTTCAAAAACTCTCAAGTAGGCTACTTTTGAGATGTACTTATCATTTTAATTTGTACCCCCGAATATATAATGTTTGAGTGCTAAATATCTTTCTTTATTCTGTTGTTTTAGTGTTCTGGGCAATCCTTCAATATGCACATCTAATCCAGAATGCAACAGGATGACACTGATGCCAATGTCCATGACATTAAACGCATCACGGGGTATGCACAAGATACTTCCTTAGCATTTGCTTTGCAACCACAACTATGTTTCAACTGTAACACCAATTAATACGTTTAAATGTTTGGAGACTCGTCTTTCTTAGTTTCTGTAAATTGCCAATCAATTTCTTTTGTTTATTTTTTTTAATTATTATTCATTGAATATAACTTCTCGTTGTATGTTTCTGAAGATGATGCGCCCCAGGGGCACACAAAAGACTCACAAACTTGCTTTTGCCTTAAGTTCAAGCTTTGGGTGTCTCTGCTTACTTGTTCTTGGGTTAGCGTTGTTTTTATGGCTGAGACAAAGGCATAAACATTTGACACAGCAGACAATATTTGATGTTAATGGTTTGTACAATTTATTGATTATTCGTGACTATGTACTGAAGTATCATCAATATTCAGTGCCTTCCTCATGCTGATATATATCTGAATTTTAGATCGGACCAGTGAGGGAATTTCGCTTGGGAATTTAAGGAGATTTCAGTTCAAGGAACTTCAGATAGCAACCAACAACTTCAGCAGTAAAAAACATTCTGGGAAAAGGTGGCTTTGGAAATGTGTATAAAGGATTCCTCCAGGATGGAACTGCAGTAGCAGTCAAAAGGCTTAAAGATGGCAATGCTGTCGGAGGGGAGAGACAATTCCAGACAGAAGTTGAGATGATCAGCTTGGCAGTGCATCGTAACCTCCTGAAGTTGTACGGATTTTGTATGACTTCCACAGAGAAGCTTTGGTGTATCCATACATGGCCAATGGAAGCGTTGCTTCACGTCTCAAAGGTGGCATTACTTTGCAGTGTAATCTTCCTTGACTAAATTTTAAGAATGCTTATTTTTTGAACCATCTATTCCCTTTTGTTTCAACAGCAAAACCAGTCTTGGATTGGGGAACAAGGAAGCGGATAGCCATAGGAGCTGCAAGGGGACTGCTATATCTACATGAGCAATGTGATCCCAAGATAATTCACAGGGATGTGAAGGCTGCAAATATATTGCTGGATGATTATTGTGAGGCAGTTGTGGGAGATTTTGGGTTAGCAAAGCTATTGGATCACCAGGATTCTCATGTCACAACAGCTGTTCGAGGAACTGTGGGGCATATAGCACCTGAGTATCTCTCAACGGGCCAGTCTTCTGAGAAGACAGACGTCTTTGGTTTTGGCATCCTTCTCCTTGAATTGATCACAGGGCAGAGAGCTCTAGAATTTAACAAAGCAGCAAACCAGAAAGGGGCAATACTTGATTGGGTAAGCACCGTATTCTTTTATTTCTTAAAAAACAAAATTTTAAAGAAAAATTCTTGAGGTCAATTATTTTCCTTACAAACATGATTAAAAGTTCACATATTCACCTTATCTTCAGAGGCATGCCATTTATTTGTAGCTATCAACTTTTAAGGTCACCTTCCCTTAATAATGTGCGTGATTTTTGTCAAATCATATCCAGGTGAAGAGAATTCATCAAGAGAAAAAGCTTGATGTCCTTGTTGATAAAGATTTAAAAAACAACTATGATTGCATTGAACTAGAGGAAATGGTTAAAGTGGCTCTCTTGTGTACACAATATCTCCCCAGCTACAGGCCAAAAATGTCTGAAGTAATTCAGATGCTTGAAGGAGATGGACTTGCAGAGAGATGGGAAGTATCTCAGAGAATAGAATCAAGCAAGTACAAAACACAAGAACTATCCGCATCAGAACGATATTCAGATCTCACTGATGATTCTTCATTACTTGCCCAAGCTATGGAGCTATCTGGTCCAAGGTGACTCTCAGTATTCTTCTAACATCCAAAAGAGAAACAAGAAGTTTTGAATTGGAAGTTCATAGCTACATCAGTCTGGAAAGATTCCAACAGATGTTATCTGGAATTTACCATGGCATACTAGTAAAACATCAAAGTCCAAAGGACTATGATGCTGTTTGCTCATTGTACAGAATATAGACCATGAGGAACTCCCATATAGCTATAGGGTGTTTTCGACAAACTGTATTTGATCATACTTGGAAATTTTAGAATTTATTTTATTTTATTTTGTTTTTGGGAAGTGCTTAAGCTTGTTGAAGTAAAATTTTATGACAGTAATAGGATATACAAAATCAGCAAATGTTTCCATGAATGCAGGAAGAAATCAATCATATGAACAAAGGTCTTATTATCTTTGATAGGATGATATTATTCGGTTGAGTTGGCAAAGGTTTCTCCCGAAGTCTTGACAGTTGTAATCAAGCATCTTGAGCTTGTAATGAATGTGGACATGGACAGTTTGCAAGCTACTGAATCAGGAAAATTTCGGGCGGGAAACTTTATACTTGTACTACCAGTCTACTACTTATTTTCAACTTTGGTTGCCAATTACTCCGGTAAATTGCTTTGAAGTTTAAATGCGGTATAGCATGTTTGCTTTATGACAAGGCCAGATAATCTAAGCTAGAAAGCAATTCCACAAATTGGAAATAGTCATTTAGACAGAAAAATGTTAACTTAGTCAAAGCTTGCATCGAAACAATTTTCTGTCAAACCGAGCTTGAAAATTCGAGTCACTCAACTTTGTTTCTAAAGAGGTGGAAAATTTTACTAATATGTACGGGAGTATTCTCTAATTGTCAAAAAGTGTTAAAATAAAACCAAATTTGTTCATTATGTATAGAACCGCACACTATTTGTAAATTTCATAGAAAACATTTGTACACTGCGCCTATCTTTTTGGAGTTTATGACTAGCATTTTGGGGGGTTCAACAGTAAAATAATCTTCCTATTTTGGAAATCAAGTCGGTGAAAGTTGAAAAATTAGACTGATTCCAAAATTCAAAGGGGCATCCCGTAATTATCCCAACCATAAGTTTACCAGTAATAAAATGAAAAACAGGACCGCCAGAACTCCAAAACAGAACAGCAGCATAACTAGACGTGTACCCTGTCCCGACCCTATACTTAAGTCAGCGTCTTGGGTCTTGCAGCCTCGGTTCCTCCCTCACTGGTCTATGCTGCGAGTGTGAAGAGAAAGAATGGAGTGCGTGGTTCAGGGAATTATCGAGACCCAAGTATGTTCTTTTCCTGCTATTATTATTTCTACTGTCATTCCAAAGATGGAAGCTTGTTGCTCCCTCCCCTCCCTCACCCCTTTCCCTTCTTTCTTGCTGTGTAACAATTATTGGGATCTTGATTGTTAGACTAATCAATCTGGTAGCTAATTTTTTTTTGCCCGGGGGGGGGGGGGGGGGAGGATGGATGTTAGATGTTTTATGAATAATGATAGTTGTAAAATAATAACCACAAAAAGGTGAAGTTTTGATGGGAAGGTGATGGGGTTCGGATGGGGGTTCGAGGGGGGAGGTTGATGACCATGCTTTCTTTTCAAAGCTTCCATCTTTGGGGGCCATTAATTGAAAAAGTGACCTCAATTTACAAGCAGAATTTTCTTTCTTTGGTGATAAGTGGTAAGGCACTGAAAGATTACACTCCCCCGCTTGCCCTTCATTTATTATTGTGAAAAAAAAAAGCGGTGTTAGTGATCTGTGTAGCATAATTATGGATATGATAAGCACTGTATTGGGTGGTGCACCATTCCTATTTAGCCCTATGGTTTCTAGTTTTTCGGCTGCTTACAGTAATCTATTGCTCTAGGATATTGACTCCTGCATCTAGCTAATGCGATGCTTGTTACCTAAGATGAAAGTCTTCAACTTTGGGTGCAATTATTATATTCCCGACCATCATTAACCATTTCTCGGATTTTTATTCAGCTTTAACAGATATTTATGAAGAAAGAATTACCTAATATTATACTTTCTGCTTATCCTCACAGAGATGTCCTTGCACTGGGAATTTTATGATGTTAGCTTTTGTTCCCCTGTTCTACAGCATGTTGAGGCCCTGGATATTCTTCTTCAAGGACTTTGCGGTGTGCACAGGGAACGTCTAAGGATCCATGAGTTGTGCCTAAAAAGTGGTCCAAATCTAGGTAAATGATTTTTCTTTGTTGATTGTTTCTATAGTGATTACTAAAGTTGATATATGCACATTGGCATCTATGTAGTGACTTCCTTGTGTGTGTGTATTTTTCTCTTGGGAGCCATAACAAGCTCAGTGCTAGTTCTTTTAACTGGCTGTTTATTTTTTGTCACAAACCTGATTGCAGCGGGGGTCACATTTTGCAAGGCTTTACATATATTTTACGCATGATTATGCCCCGTCAATCTTGTAGGATCACATTTCATTATCACTTTTTCTGTTATCAAATGTTTTATAAGTCATAGGTCTTTGAGAGATTTAACATGCTTCTGAAACTGCTTGTCTTTGGTGGCAAGAACTGGTTTTTTCTTGTTTTGTTGTTCTTTCACGAAGATATTTGCTTAATGATAAGGTTTATTGCTTCTACTTGAAGGTTTGGTTGCTTCAGAGGTTCGACTTTTGTGTGATCTGGAGCAGTCTGAACCAGCATGGTAAAAAAGTGTTTTTGAGTCCAAGTTATAATTCCTTTGTACGTATCCTATATTTATCCAAACTGAAACCTTAGGATGGTCCGGCAAGTTGGTGGTGCAATGAGAGGTGCTGGTGCCGAGCAAATATCAGTGCTGGTGAGGAGCACTGTAGAAAGCAAAATAAGCAAGAATGCGCTGCGGTTATTTTACGAACTTGGCTACAAGTTGGACCATGAACTGCTGAGAGTTGGATTTGCTTTCCATTTCCAAAGAGGGGCTCAGATAACTGTAACTGTGTCTTCAATTAATAAAATGCTGAAACTGCATTCAACTGATGAGGCAGTCCCTGTAACTCCAGGGATACAGTTGGTAGAGGTGACAGCTCCAGCTTCATCTGAAAATTATTCTGAAGTTGTTGCTGCTGTATCATCTTTTTGTGAATATCTGGCACCGTAAGTAATTCTTCTTCCTCCTCTTCTTTGTTTTTTGAAAGGAGAACTGTTAAAGTTGCACTTTTCCTGGGGAGAATACTTTGACATTATTACCTTGCAGTTCTGTAGGGAGATAAAAAGATGAAAATATAAAAGCAAAAGGTGCTGATGATACTAGCAAGTGACCACAATATTGGACAAAGGGAGCAATGCAAATCAAATGATGATGATGCATGTGTATATTGAGTCTTATGATTCTTCTTTCGTGAGATGAGAAGCAATTTTATTAATTTAGTTTCTCTAGTGTCTGCATATTTCTTATTGTAGACCTTCTCTAAGTGGAGATAACAGGATTCTGCTCTTGAAGCTTGGTAACTTGAAAAATAACCCCTCGAAATATGGACTTAAATCTGCTGTTACCTCCTTGAGGATCACTTCGTGGAAAATAGCTATTTTCCAATGCTAAAAAAAAAAAAAAATTGCAACTTGTTTTATGATTCCTAGTTTGTTAGGGTGTTGTAGCTGCAGAACCAATCTACCAAGAGTTATGGGAGGGAATACTTTGGTGCGATGCAAACATTTAATTTGTAATTGAACTAATTTGAAAGTATCTTATGCATTAAAATTTAGCTTCATGAGCTTGATGATTCCTACGCTGAGTTCTTGATTTTAATAAGATATGGTTTTCCAGCTGATACTGAATAGGGTCTGAATTTTTATTTGTTTTTTTATGTTCATAGGCTACTCCATCTATCAAAACCTGGTGTCTCAACAGGGGTTGTCCCCACTGCTGCTGCAGCTGCGGCCTCGCTGATGTCTGATGGTGGAGGAGCAATAATGTAATAGATCAGATTCAGATATGTATCTTGTTTGTACCATGTGGCTCATTTTCACGTTTCGATTGGAGCTAATTTCCGAGGGCCAGGTGGGCCGAGCTTCTGGCAGACAGGCCTAATTCGTATCCCCCATTATTAGCTCATATGGGCTCTGGGCCTGGATCGATTGTTAGCTCATTGGGTAGTAAAATTAATAAGTCTAACTCAGGCCCAGCCGTTTTGTCCAATTAGACTTGGCCAACATTCTATATTTGGGAGACGAACTTTAACACCATTTGCGTTTCAAACAGTTGCTTCATTTATTGGCGTTTAGTAGTTTGTCGATGGGCAGTCTTTTCTTTTCTTCTTTCTGAATTATATAGAATGGAAGGGTGGGAAGGTAGTACGAGGATGAGGATGATGAAAATAGAAGCTTTTCTTGAAAGGCAAACAAGAACACTTAAAAACTATAGAGATGTATGGTGGATCAGGTTGGCTAAATTGAATGACTGAGGATGGCTGTAAGTTGAGCTTTCAACCAAATTAAGTAGTCCGAGTGTTGTTGAGTAGCTTTTGCCATTTAAATTGCAGGTGCCCACTTTGCGATGCATGCATATTCTATACGTGTATCATAAATAATACCATGTGTATCTATTAATGCATTAATATTTGTTTGGACGTGGTGTCGTCACAGCTAAGACCACCACTGGTGGAAGGGGTTAAAACCGAAAACCCATATCAGTATATTAATCTTAAGAGTTGTGGATGTCCTGTAGCTGTACTACTGTTGTACTTGTCATTCGATCCAACACCCATGTGAAGCAGATCAGTTTCAGTTGAATTGGAATGCCAGAGCCTGCTGGGCAGTCCTGGATGATAGGGCTGCTGCTTCACTAAAACGTGTGGTTGAGGATGTTGCTAATCTGGCCACGTTCCAGCTGGTGCTACACTATTGGTTCAAGACTATTAGCCTGTGTGACCAGCTCCTATTTTCTGGAACAGTTAATTGCGTTTTGGATGACTCAACTGCTGCCACGACCACATTATTAATCCCCTCATGGCTGCATTTATCCATTTGAAGCACAAGCATACACTAGATAGAATGTCAAACATCGTGCCGCAGCTGTGAGTTTGTCATTTGATGATCGCTGATGGAGACACTGGGTTTGTTTGTATTTTGTAGAATCGTGGGAGTATTATGCCGTTTAAGCCCTTCAAATTGCATACCATTATTATCCTGAAGCTACTGCTAGTCCGCAACTCTTGCTGAAAATAAAGACGGAAACAACAATTAGGGAAGAAGAATTAACACTCGCCTGTATATATGACTTGGACTGAGTGGCAACCTTTTCTGCACAACCAAAATTACAGGATTTTTTCAAATGTTAACAACCTAAAGGCGCAGTTACTGTATTCTCTATTATCAGGTCTTCATATCACTCAAGTCTGGATGGGTTATTAACTGGTAGAACAATAATAGCGTCAAAGACGCTGTAATTCTTAATATTACAGACACTTAACGTAACAGTATATCTGGATTAATAATAACTTAACTTAATTTCAAAACAATCATATATTATTGTAACTTATTAAAAAAATATCCCTCTAAACTAGTACTGATTTAACTTAATTGTGAAGGAGTCCTGTATTATTCTAAATAAAAAATCTAAAATAGTTCTCAACAAGTAAAAAGTTAACTGTAATGTTCCTTAACAAACAAAAAAGCTAGAGTTGACACTATTTTCTTAATTTAATTAAAATCCTAAATCCTAGAATCCTAAACCCTACCCGCTGAAGGATGAACCCTAAATCCTAAATCTTAAATCCCAATTCAAAAGAAAATATAAAATCTAGTAATGAAAATGTCAGGAAAATTTTTTTTCCCTAAGGTCTATACTGTAATAAAAAAAGTAAGTGTGAACAGATAAATATTAACGTAAGGAACTTGTAGTTCAGGTTACCAGTTGGATAAGACAAGGAATTTGAAACTAACAATAACTCTTATGTGATCAAAATTTGTAAATAATTAAAGATCTTGTTACAATATTTGTCAATCCTATTTTTCTATATGGTAATGGTCAAAAAGGGCTACGATTCGTACGACGCCGTATAGTTTGGTCTTCAAGCTCGTACGAGAGAATTATTTCCCACCCAGATGCCTTTTGTTTTGCTTTTCTCTTTTTTTGTAAATGCATTCACTTTTTCACCCCTTCTATGACTGTTGCTGCTTTAACAGGTTTCATAGGACGGAGTAGGGGTGGCAACGGGTCGGGTTGGTGGGTTGGCGGGTCGGGTTGAGACTTGGGTATAACAGTCAACCCGTCAACCCGAACCCGACCCGCCAACCCGCCAACCCGAAAATGCTCAACCCGAACACGACCCGAAACGGGTTGGCGGGTCGACCCGCCGACCTGAAAAAAAAAAAAAAAAAAACCTAAAACTACTACTAACATTTTGTAATTTTGTTTCACTTATTCACATTCAAACACAAATTTCATTCATTGGATAATTAATCAAGTAAATTGTAAGAAAAATTAAGAATTATACTTAGGTTTTTCAAAGTAAATTATAAGGGAAATTAAGTGTATTTTAGTAAGTGACTTCGATATTAGTATGTGCAAAAAATGTGTTTGATCATTTTGTGTGTGTGTGTGTGTTTTAATGTCTTTTCTTTCCTCTTTTCTTCAAAAAAAAAAAAAGAAAGAAACAAAAAACAACTACTAACATTTTGTAGTTTTGTTTCAGCTTATTCACATTCAAACACAAATTTCATTCATTGGATAATGAATGCCATGTTCCACTTATTCACATTCAAACACAAATTTCATTCATTGGATAATTAATCAAGTAAATTGTAAAAAAAATTAAGAATTCTACTTAACTTATGAAAGTAAATTGTAAGAGGAATTAAGTGTATGTTAATGAGCAACTTTGATATTACTATTTGCAAAAAATGTGTTTGATCATTTTTTCGTGTATTTTAATCTATTTTTTTCCTCTTTTCTTCTTCTTCTTCTTCTTCTTCTTTTTTTTTTTTTTTTTTTCGGGTTCGCGGGTCAACCCGCTGAGTCGACCCGAACCCGACCTGTTTTCCTTCGCGGGTCAGTCGGGTCCGACCCGCGAACCCGCGAAGCCCCAACCCAAACCCGCTATTTTCGGGTTAGGTTCGTGTCGGGTTTTCGGGTCGTGTCAGAAATTGCCACCCCTAGGACGGAGGGAGTCAAAAGAAGCCAGGCAGGAGGCAATAACAGACACTTATGAGACGCAACGATTGTTAAAGAAATGGAATTTCGTCCTATAGCATGGGAAGCTAGCTAAAACATGGAACTTGGTACTCCTAGGTAGTAATGAAACATGTAAGACATGGTTGCCATTCTGTTTTTACTTCTTCGTGAATGACTTGTACGCTGGAATTAAATATCATACTTGGCTGTGTTGACATAAGTTCTAGTTCTACAACAAATCATTGAGCAAGATGTTTTACAAGTCGATTTTCATTCCACATGTAAAATATTTATCTCCTGGAAATTAAAATGAAAAGTTCGGGTAAAGTAGTTGAATAAAAATTGCATGTCAGTATTGGATTCAAATGTGAGAACTCATTCGTCAGGTTACAGTTTGGATTCGGGCTTTCCACTAAGCCATGGTTTTCAATTTATAGTACAACCTAATAATAGGCAATAGTCGTACATGCACAGGAGAGTCGGAAAAGTATTCAATACACCACGTGCATTGCCACGTGGTATACTAGAACTAATAATTTATCGCCATGTGGCAATGGTGGGCCATACCTTGTATTATTTGGCGATGTATGATTGGTTCTAGTGCACCACGTGACACGCCACGTGGCACGCGTGGTGCACGCAATACTCACTCCAGGAGAGTCTAGGAGTCATAATTTACGAAGTGAAAGAGTAAATGTCTCGAGTCATAATTGACCTCTCAACTCAGAGGTAATAAATATTCAAGTCCACACCGGAGAGAGTGAGAGGAGAAAGAAGACCCTCTTTTCTTTCTTTCCAGTCCAGGCGGTCCTCCCCACCACTATTAATTTGATTCCAAAAGCCAAAGGCCAGTAGACCCCACCAGAACCTCCAAGTAGTCCCCCTGACCCCACTCTCCCTCACACTTTGGCCCACCAGAATCACTGCCAACCACAAGATAATAGAACAACTCCAACCCACTAACTCCCCACCACGTGTCAACCCATGGATTCTCTTCAAACTTCCCCATCCTCCCTTTACTCCTTTACTTGCTTTGCTTGGTATTAGTTGCCCTGCCTTTCCCAACCGTTAGTTAAGTGGCTTCGACACTTGCCTCTTTTCCCAATCCAGTGCTCTTTTCACTGTTCCCCCATGCCGTTACTCTCATCCCTCACTACTTTACTACCTATGTACTTCTAAACCATAAAAATACCTTCCCTAAACAAACCAAACCAGACCAAACACCATCTTTTCTTTTCTTTTCTTTAGAACCATTTCTACACCAAACAGCTCAAAAGCAATGCTGAAACAAGAGGACGGCGGCTGCAACACCTGGGCCCGGGTGTGTGACACCTGCCGCTCCGCAGCCTGCACCGTCTACTGCCGAGCTGACTCTGCATACCTCTGCACCGGCTGCGATGCTCGCATACACGCGGCCAACAAGGTGGCTTCGCGCCACGAGCGCGTGTGGGTATGCGAGGCCTGCGAGCGTGCTCCTGCAGCGTTTTTATGCAAGGCTGACGCAGCATCACTCTGTACAACCTGCGACTCGGACATCCACTCGGCCAACCCTTTGGCCCGCCGCCACCACAGGGTCCCCATTCTGCCAATTCCCGGCACCCTTTACGGGCCCCCGGCGACTGATCCCGGGGGATCCATAATCGGGCAAGCTACAGAAGAGGCAGATGATGGTTTCTTGACTCAAGATATTGATGAAACCATTGATGAAAATGATGAAGATGAAGCAGCTTCTTGGCTGTTACTTAATCCTGTTAGGAACAGCAACAATAACCAGAACCAAAACAACAACCACAATAATAACAATAATGGGATTCTGTTTGGTGGAGAAGTTGTTGATGAGTACTTGGACCTAGTGGAGTATAGTTCGTGCCAAGAAAATCAGTACACTAGTCATCATCAGTATAATAATCATCAGCAACCCTATGCTGTTCCTCAGAAGGCTTATGGAGGAGGAGATAGTGTGGTCCCAGTTCGTTCTGGAGGAGGAGAAGGTGGAGGGAAAGAGCACCTGCAGCTTCAGCATCAGCAGAGTTTTCAGTTGGGATTGGAGTATGAAGCATCAAATGCTGGGTATGGCTATCCTGCTTCCATGAGTCACAGCGTAAGCTTCAAATTCAAGTCCGATTTAATTTCTAGAATAAATTGAGCAATTTGTTCTACACTTCCAAAATTAAACCTTGATTCAACATCGTGTTGGGGTTCCGCGAGATGTTAACACCCATTGCTTCAACTTCTAAGATTATATAAATGTTGAATTGCTTCGATCTTTTCTCTTCTTATTTTTTTGTGGGGTGGGGGAAAATGGGGTTTTGAAAGCTATTTTAATTAATATATTAGGTGAATTGGTTCTTCAGGTCTTGTGAAATACTCTTTTTAGATTCCAAAAAATATTGTAGGTTGTCTCTATATCCTGTATAAAGTTAAAAGGATAGAAAGGTAATTCAATAAATTAAAATGATGTGATGACGAACTGTTACAAAAAAACAAAAAAAACAAAGTCAATTTTTGAAAAAGTGATAAATTTTTGTTAAAATTTACTATTTTCTAACGAAAACTTAACATTTTTTAATGAGAATTATAATGACAAAGCTCACTGAATAACTATCCTTCATGATAAAATTCTAGATGGAGGAGCACTTTAATAAAATAGTGAAACAGGTATATGGTGTACCCTAAGGTAGTTTTGTAAGGATACCGTAGGAGAAAATTTTCTTGCAAAATAAGTGATTCTACTACCAAAAAAAATGAAAAAAAAATTTCCATTTCAAATTCCTTCTTACGAAAACAGGCTTTGTTTGAGTTTGTAAGGTAGTACTTCTAAATTATCAGTGGTCTAAGATGCTCGAACAACTTGGTATCATGGTCCAAGGGAATTGTTGCGAATTTTTGTTTCGAATCCCTTTCCCACGATTAAGGTACTAGATTGGTTTCCTCAAAAGCAAGACTCCTTTTTGAAGGCACATTTCTTTCAATATTTACAATTGAAAGGAACCAATGCTGTTTTTCTAACTGCAATGTCAGGTTTCAATCTCATCCATGGATTGTGGTGTAGTCCCAGAGTCTACCATGAGTGATGTCTCAATCTCCCACCATAGACCACCCAAGGGAACCATCGACCTTTTTGCTAGTACTCCAATTCAAATGCCACAGCAACTCACACCAGTGGACAGGGAGGCTAGAGTCCTGAGGTACCGAGAGAAGAAGAAGAATCGCAAATTTGAGAAGACAATCAGGTATGCTTCAAGGAAGGCATATGCAGAAACTAGACCCAGGATTAAAGGTCGATTTGCAAAAAGAACGGATGTCGGGGTTGAAGTCGATCAGATGCTCTCCACAGCACTAATGGTGGAAAGTGGTTATGGCATCGTCCCATCATTCTGAATTCGGAGCGGAGAAAACCAGACCACTTAAGCAAGATAGTTGTATTTGCAGTGTTTAAAACCAAAGTTAATAGGCTGTCTTTCTCGATGTAACTAATCAGAGAAATATGCTTTGTAATTTTGATATTGCCTTGTCTCGCAGCTTTTTGAGTAATCCTTGCACATACTCTCATTTTTAGTACTAATAGTCTATTGGTGCAAACATTTTCCTTTTGGTACATTGTACATTACTTGCATTTAAATCCTAAAAAAAGGTCAAGACGATGGGGAAAAAGGATAAAGAAAACTAGAGTCAGACCAGAATAAGCTTAAATATCCATAGGGAAAAGATTTACAATAGTAACTGGAGCAAGTCTAGCTACAAGCAACAGATGAAGGAACTTTACAGAAAAGTATAAAATGCATCACTTGTATTGTCATGTGTTGTACTAAAATTAATAATTTATCGTCATATGATGACGTGTCATATCTTATGTTATTTAACGATGTGTACTTGGTTCTAGTGCGTCACGTGACATGGTGTACACAATACACAAATTTTACACCAAAAAAGCTTGAGCACTCGGAAAGTGTACAAACTATTTAGTCTGTTGCAATTTTATATGAAAATAAGTACACAGCTTCCTATATTCTTTTGGGTTCTTTTCCTACACGTCGGACCTCCGTCTTTTTTAAATTACACCTTGATCATGAGTGAGTATTGCGTGTACCACGCGCGCCACGTGGTGTGCCATGTGGTACATTAGAACCAATCACACATCACCAAATAATACAAGGTATGACCCACTATTGTCACATGACGATAAATTATTGGTTCTAGTACACCACGTGACAATGCACGTGATGTATTGTATACTTTTCCCTTGATCATCACCTCCTGCAAGTTGATACCAGATTCCAATTTAGTACCCAGCACCCCAAGGCAAAAGATAAACAGAATATTATGCCCACGTTTCAACAATGAAAGCAAAAAGTAGGTGGAGATATTTCTTGTCTTGAAAATTAGAAAAAAGCGTGAGAAGGATAGTTATCCTTGAATAATACCAGCGATACATCAAATCCTGCGAGTTATTTTCCTACACCACTTAACATATAGATATAAAATTTCAGACTTGCCTAACTGCTTAATTTAAAACGATGCTATTAACAGTAACAACAGAATCAGTAGGTTATATATTGCAACATTTATAAATTATACAAGATCACTGAGTCAGACTCGATTGAACTTCTTCTGTTGTTAAGATGGAGAACTGGACCTCTTTCTTCCTATCATCACCAATCAAATCACTGGTCAGTCACCCAGGATTTTATTTTTTAATCAATCTAATCCCTGTTCACATTTTCTGTTTTTCCCCCCATATCAATGATATATCTCTTTGCTTGTATATGTCACACCTGCAGTGTTAAAGACCAGCCTCAATAAAATCCAATACTACCCTCTCCTTTCCTCTCCCACTCAACACCCCAACTTGCATTCTATGACTGCTTAATCAAAGCAGATACATTTGAAGTTTAACTTCTAATCTGGGTCAAATTTACAGCCAAAAAAATATTCTCCCCTAGTGGTAAAGAAAACGCAACTATCATCTTAAAAGTTGAGCATTACTGAAGTTTCACTAGAGAATGGGTGCTTAACTGATGGCAATGTATACGACATAGACAAAAAATAGACAATGGGCAACTAAATCCATAGCCTTGAAATTGAAGTTCACATTACAGTACATATGGTGCTTTAAAAAGAATATTGCACCTTTTTACTTTTGCGGTAGTTAATTCATAAAGAAAAGTGAAGAGCACATTCTACCTTGCATCCTATCTCAATAAAGCTATGAAAAAGGCGTAGGCTAGTCCTGGTGGCAAAGCTTATATCCTGGTTTTCCGAAATCGTCTACAGATGTGGAAAATTCTATCACTTCTCCAATTTTTCCTGCTTAATCAGGCAGAAAAGATATGTTTTCTGCAATTGTTTTCCACTAGTGCCCTGACCACTGAATTTTCTGCAGCCAGAAAAGCTAATCAAACAAATAAGATAGATGTGGTAACCTAACAGTCAGGATTTAAGTTTTGAATGGCAAACCAATATTTTGAAAGATTTGTCTTGTCAAAGCCATATTCTTAAACTTATTCGAAGTGCGAAGTACTGCATATATCCCATCACTTCTCCAATAGTAGTGATTAAGAACCATTCTTTATTGCTCTGTGAACAGGTAATAGCAAGCACCTCTCCACATGGTGAAAACCACCAGAAAATACAGTTTCATTCATAATTGGTTAAGCAATCTAATATCAACCAACAAAAGCAAAAAATTCAAGGTAATCAAAAAGCTTAGCGAATAGGTTGGGATCTATTGAATTTACTATTAGCACAATTAGTGAAGTAGATTCAAATTTTTATTTGTCTTTAACAGTCTGATGAACATTAAGAACTGAAACAAATATATACACCGCCAAAGCACAATAGACTTCTCCAAGGTAATACCTAAGGGCTGTCAGGTTAAGTTAACTTTGAAAAATCAAGATGTTGAAGAACGTGGGAACTTCATACTTTAGCACATGTTAAAATAAATAAAATACGGAACAAAAGGAAGTTTTAGAAAAGACAACTGAAGCAATTCTGGTTGTAGAAAACTTTGTGGTTCCAGACCTTGGTACCTGGCATGTGCCACATCTGCCATTAGATATGCCTCTACCTTTTCAATTCAAGGCCATTGTGGATTCATCACAAATTGAGTATCTCTTTCTGCGCTGCCATTTGCTGGAGACCAGTGTCTTTTCCCTCCATCAGGTAAACACCTAAAGAAAATATGAAGACAAACTGAAACACAAACTGTAAATCCAAATGCATAATGCAGGCTTCAAATATGTTGGAATCTATAAAAGTTACACCATCTATGACAAGGTGCTTATCCAAAAATTCTACAATGAGATATTTAGGTCAACAATCGACCTAAGAAGAACTAGTGTACCCGCTTCTATCATCTACTGATTTCTTAACAACCTAGCCAATCAATACTTCATCAGAGAATTTATTCTTCTCAAATGTTAAATCATTGATTCCAATAATCTATAGTCAGCAAATCTCCGACTCATTGAACAATAAATAAAGGAGAGATCAATTAAACCTAAATGAACTTTTAATATATAAGAACCTTTTAATCAACTTTTCCAGTTCTTTAATATAAATATTTCTGATAGCACTGCTCAAACCACTAGTGCTCTGAGAATTTTGGATGTTTAGTGGTTTTATGCTAAAAAGCAAGTTATTTCATTTTTTCTTGAAAAGGTTAGTGCTTGTGCTTCATGTGGGTTTGAACTTCATTTCCCTATATTTCATATCCCTAATAGTTATTTACAAAGATATTATTGACGTTAAATTACTGAATTCGAATGGACCTTCAGATAATAGGGAAGATTGGCAGTAATTTTACACCTACTCTTCTAAATCTACAATGTTCCCTGTTGTAAATCACAGGCATACTTTCACCAGTAATAGTATCTTAATCCATATGATAAACCTAAGAATTCATATCTGAGCAACAATAGAATTCCAAAAATTCAAATTAAAAATTAGAATAGTTGTATAGCTAAAAGAAAAGGAAGATAAGAAAAGGGTGCTGAAAGGATCATGCCAAAAACTGGCTAACCAGCAAGCTTTCTCGTGTAGGATAACAAGTGCAGACTGGGGTAAGGTAACCAGAAAAAAGAACCAAGTCCAGCCACAAAAATTGGAAATGCTCTGTACCACTACAGGTATAACATTATGGTTGAGTTTACGCTCAACTTTCTGCTTTCTTCACTTTATTTCCCACCACAAAGCTTGCTACAATTGAAAGAAACAACTTATTGATTAGCAGCTCGTGGTCCCACTGCCTTCAAACAGCAAGTTGTTGGCAAATATTCTCTTCCACTGTAGTCAACTTGGCAATGCCAGAAGAAGCTTACATGGGGTTTCCAAAGCCTTCATTTCCAAATATAGGGAAATAAAGGTCAAACCCCTCGTTTGCTTCAACTGGCTATCTTAGACTGTTGAAGGTTCTTTCCTTTATGCTTCAATTTTTCAAAATGCCACCAAAATTTACCATTTCATTCATACCATAACTGAAGAAACATTCAGGAAATCAACACTTCTTGGACATTATCTGAAACTCTTGACTTGTAGCAATCTCTAACCCTATCATTCAGGCTTGAGCAAACAAAGAATCAAACATATCTTAGATAATTCTCTTAAAAAAAAAAAAAAAGTATCTCGTATAATGGATGTTGCCTATGTCTCATTCATCAATCTCACGCATTTGGTTTAAGATAGAGTTTCATTATTACTTTGACAACGACATGCACTATATTGCAACAAATATTAGCCTCACTTTTGGTCTGCCATTCATTGAATTTGATGATTAAAGAAAACATATCGTAACATGATTTTTGTGGGCATAGACACAAAGTAAAAGTGAAAAGGTGAGTCCTACCTCAGCAAAGAATATGTAGCTGTTATGGATGTCAAGGAGACTTCGTCTCGGATAAACAGCATATGCCTTAAATGTCATTAGAGAAGGATTAGCCTTTTTGCTTTGAGTCATCCTGATACTTGGATATATTCACTCATGTTTTGTCTCTCTGAACACTGGTAATTTTTTCCGTATGTAACAGCCACCAAAGCAAAGGTTCTCATTGCCATGTTATCAACATCATCCTAACCAAGGAAAATTTCCAGAAGCAACAAAACAGATAGTTTGATATATTTGCAACTCAAATAATAGGTTTTCCTATGAAATATATAACAATCCACCAAACCTAAAAGATCCAGCTGATAATCGTCAACCATCAAACTAGATAAAGGACATCCAAATATGGGAGACTCTATTGCCCTTTCACTAGTGAAAGGACCAGAAGTATCATCTTAGACTATTTTATACAAACATAGGCAAAACCTAAATTTATTTCAAGACCATTTTGATTAAGTAAACTAAAGGCACATGCACTTTTCACTTTGTAGGTGTGCAGTCATAAAGAAAAAGCAAAAAGAGCAATTAATACCTTAGCGAGGAATAATTGGTTGTCATGCATTAAGAAGATAGCCTGCAAAGCTGGACACCGAGTATGTGTTGTAACTATCATAAGAGAACTCAGCTTCTGGACTTGAGGTCTTTCCTGATACTTGAGCGCTTTATGTATCTATTTCTGCTCTACCATTTGCTGAGGGACAATATCCTTCTCCACGTTGTATGACCTGAAAGAAAATACCACTATGTTTTGAATGCAGTTTCAACACTCTGGAAAAGATGCCCAAAAAAAACTGCAGAAAAGATTGATGAATTTTATCAACAGCCTGAAAAAGGGACAAAAAACAGAGGGATGTTGAACCACTATTGCTTGGTAAGAATTTGCAAAATCTAATACCATGGAATTAAGAAGTGAACATCCAGATTTTATAAGCACTATAGACTATAATATTTGTTTCAGCCACATATATAAAGTGAGAAGTGCCATGATTAAATATATTAATTCCACTAAAACCAAATATAAATCTAATCTCATCAACTGTAAGATTTTTAGGAAGTAAATCGATCCCATTCGCTCAGTTCTTCCACAAAAAGAGCTAGAGAAGAAAAAGTAAGGCAGTGAGATATATCTCCACTTAAATGAAGAATTATTGCATTCCACCTAATCCATTCACTTTTCGTTTCCTCTTTTTTCATTTTATTTTGTTTGGTGAGTAAAGGAATAAAAAAACAACTTAGCTTATTTACAAGAAGAAAAGAAGCAAAGGATGAGAAATCCTGAGAGAGGGAGATGGATTGTTGTTGTTATTTCTAATTACCTAAACTAGAAGTGAGGCAAATTCTATGCACAATAAGTTTTCTATCCAAATATCATCCCATAGTAGCAATTTACATGAGGACCTCCAGCCATAAACTAACAGCATGAAGGTCAACTAGTGTTAGGAACCACTTCTTTTCAAGAGTAAACACGATTTAAACAATAATACCAAGAAAAACATCACGTAAAAATAATCTGATGTATGAAAGTGCAGCTTGCATTTTAACTTAATATTAATGATCTAAACTGTATCCTTCCACACCACTATTTGCTTTTGTTGACGTCAGCTCCTAAAGAAAAAGCAAACAGGCAGGCATCTAAGCAAAGAACAAATGGAACCACCAACAGGACAGCAACTTTGTGGCTCTAGAGCTTGATACCTATTGTATGCTGTATATGACATAGGAAATTGGCTCGACACTTTCACTAGAGGTTCTTCTAAATCCATAGGCACTTTAAGTATCACTATCCATTCTCCTATTCGATGAAGCCAATTTGTTCCTCTCCATATCAAAAGCACTGAAGAAAAGATTTTTGAAAGCATATGAAGTCTTATTCCACTGCTGAAAAGAACAATTATTAATGAAAGCTTTCTCCTTTAGATATCCTTTATCCAAATATGGGGCAGAGCTGCAGAATAGGCTAGAAGCTTTAAAATTCACAAACTTTAACACCTGATATTCTTAGTCAGCAATCAGACACCAAAAAGGTATGCAGCTTGTCACTTGCTTTCTCGTGCAAATCACACATGCGCAGTTCACATGTAGAACAAAGCATCACACTTGGCTCCAATGATTCCACTGCTTAGAATTGGAACCTTGAGTCAATTCTTAAATCCACATCTGGAATCACTATTGCTGGATAGAGAAATGCCAGACTGCTGATGGACGTAAGTACGAAAGTGTTTGTTGAGGCATCAAATGCCACACCTTTTCAATTAGGGAATAAATGAAAAGAAAAAGTAGTAGAAGACAAAGACGTGTACAGAAAGAGAAAGGGAGGGAAGAGATTCCTGTAATGTTGATGTATATACAACATGGAAACTCAGATTCTACTGCATGATTGTAACTACAAGTACAATAACCAGTCTTCAATGAATTGTGAAAGTTTTCACTTTCATGCTTATGCTACCCTTTAATTTGCAATTTTAACTGCCATTACCTTAAAAAGTTGAAAATCCACTTGGCAATAGATTTCCATAGTGATCCAGAGTATTCCTGAATTGTTACCAATTTGAACTCTCGAAAGTGTAGATTTTAAACAGAACAGCTACAAGATGAAAACTGCAATATCAAAGTCAAGATGATTGCATTTGACTATACATGATAAAAACAGGGGTTCCAAAGTTTTAGATACTCCCATTCCCAACCCTCTCCCTTTCCAGGTGTCAGATTGATGAACCCAGGTTGTTCACAAAAATTATCCACATACTATCCAACCTTGCGACACCTCTGCAAACCAGGTGGTTCAACCAGCCAGGAATTCAGGGATAGCAATAAGGCAATCATGATTATCTGTTTGCAATAACTTTACTCCTAGTTTTGAATTGAATTTGATAGGAGGTCAGGACACATTTAATAACATTACTCCCTCTCACCTTTGACGAGAACAATCTGTATTTCTTTTGTCTAACTAGACTAGCCAGTCTTTATTTATATAAATGCTTTACTGCCAGCAAACGACCAACTAACGGAACAACAACATTATAACTACTTATTGGTCTAAAACCTTGAAACCCCTCGATGCTCAGAATTCATAATTGGCAATTCCATGTGCATTAAGATGTAATAGTATAGAATGCCATGCACCAAATAATTACTACTGAAACAAAAAAAAAAAAAAAATACATTCATCACTTGGTTCCTCAATTTGCAAATAAATATAAATGGGCCTGAAATAAATGTCCAGAAACATGTATCCAGCAGATTTCATCTACTCCATTTTCATTTTCGAAAATTGAACATGTGATACTAATAACTTTGGACAAGAACTCTAGTATGTACGTATTGAGCACATCATAATCTACTCCTACTCCTAGTCCTAGTCCTAGTTCTAATCCTAACCCATTATTACAGCACAGGTTCGTATACTAACAAAAAAAAAAAGGATTTAAAAATAATCATCCAGCTTATTTGCAATTTACTACTACAGTATAAGTAAATATAACAAAATTAGAACTTGAGGCTGTAAGAATTTAATCAGAATTTTAGAGTGGTATAGGTAAATTTGTGGTTATGCTGGGCAAGAAGAATGTGACCAGCTGAGAAGTTAGTACTAATATGCAGCAGAGATACTACCGGAGGAAAGACGAACGGCGGAGAACCTCCCCCGTTCTCCGAGAAGTTTCGCTGCGTGGCCAGCCAACGCCGGTTATCAGTGTTGTATTGGATCATATGAAATTACGGCGTTGATATATTTTGCTTAGCCCAGCTATCTGTCCGAGTATGGTGGGCCTTTTCTTAGGTTTGGACCTACGGGCCCAACAGTAAACATTACCCCACAAAGATATGGATCGAGGAGCTCAAAACCGAGGGTGATGAGAAGCCTAGCACCTAACACAAGCTGCCAATTCAAACAAAATTGGATTCGAGAAAAAAAAAAAAAAAATTGGACGTAAAACCTCAAAACAGAGAAAATGATGAAAAGCCTAGCCAGCTCGTAATCTGCGTCTCTAATAAAATTGGATTGTTTGATTAATTCTTTTATAAAGATCTTTTTTGAAGATTTCAAACATTTTTTTAATCAACTTTTTTATCTTACATACATATTTATAAAAGGATTTATAAAACTGTTATGTTAATATTTTTTTAAATAAATACTCTAAAAAACAACCATTCCAAATGATACAAAGATAAATTGCTACTATATAGTTCCACACCTTTACAAATAATAATAATAATAATAATAATAATAATAATAATAATAATAATAATAATATAGTTACTCACATGGACAATGAAGCATTTTGATTCTTGACTTACCTAAATTGTTTCAAGTCAAGGCCAAGTCTGTGATTTTTTGTATTGTACTGGTAAGAATGATTAGAAAATATATAAGTGAGAACGAATACAGGATTGAACGGTTTAAACTCTACGACTCTATTTCAGAGTTTTGGATTCGAATCCCACTAACATCATTGTTCTTTTTTCACCTGTAATTGTGTAAGTTGATAAAAAAAAGAAAAGAAAATATACAAGTGACCAAAGTCGGAGACTTGAATCGCACAAACATCATTTCTCTTTCCGCATTGTGTTAATATAAGTTGATAAAAAAAGATATATATACAAGTGACCAAAGTCGATGCAATTCAAAGTTATAAACAGGGACTTTGTCCCATCCAAATTTTTACATTATATATAACGGTATCGATGCGTCATTAGATTAGATTAAATTAAAGATTATGAGCCCACAAAAGGAAACGTAGGAATTTGGAAGGAATTGTCCCCACAGCATGCTTTTCTCCATAGCCATGAGTTGACAAAGATGAATATAATTCTTAGGCAAATCCAATTCAATTTCTAAGATTTATAAGTCTCTTTGTGCCATTCTTTCCGGTCTAAGGGACCCCTCCACCCGCGGCATCCACTGCCGTTTTTGTTCCACGCAAATGACCCACCAACACCATTTCTTTTTAACGTAACACTCTTCAATATTCGATACTAATTTATAAGTATTCTCCTGCTGGTGCTTTTTGTGCAGTAATTGAAATGAATTCAGGGAGAATATATGTAAACATTTCTTTTTCAATTTAGTTTCATTAAATAAAGGTTACGAAAACAATAGCTGTATAAAACTAGATGTTAATCTAATGGTTAAAGTAAATTTAGGAAATTTGGTATGTTTTAATTTCATTAGATTAGGCTTCTACTGTTGCCGCCTCATAAATTCTTATCCCCGGAATGCACCTAAATTGAAGGCTAAAACTTGGAAGAATTTAGAGAGGATACTCGAGCCAAGAGAACACGTTTAGTGGGGGCCAGTGTTTCGATAAGCCAAAGCCCATCGTTGGAAGAAATTTATGGCCATTTTCATGGCTCAACAAAATCAAATTCACACTCATTCTCCTTTTACTTGTTGGTTACTTCATTCAACTACCGTTGATCCTAAAACCTCATATGACGGAAATACCCTTGACCAGTACCTCACTAATTAAGGAGGCCACAGTTCATATCATTTGAGAGAAATCTATGAAATTTAGTCTTGAAAGAAATACATTTATCGCGTTTTTGACATTGTGGAGAATTTTATTGGCCTCTCATTGCGCTAGTAAAGTATTCTATCAATCTGTTAATTATACTGGCATTGTTTAATTCACATGGTCAAAAAGTTAATGAGATTTTTATTAACAAATAAAAAGGTCTCAATAATAATTCCGGTTGATATTTTCTTTTCAGCTCAAAACTTAAATTAGTTGCTTCAAAATCATGGTACATAGAACAGAAACAAAATCTGAGGCAATCAAGAAAGGGCAAATGAGGAAGGCAGCTGGCTCTGAATCAAGAAGAGCCTTGCAACCCAATCAATTCTCTCTTTGATTGAGGATCAGCAAAAGAAACGGTAAAGCTCAAGGAAGAATCCCACTTTCTTAGCTCTCTCTACTTATCCGGGTCACTTTTGGTAATTCACTGAATTCCCATCTTAATCCAAAATTCATGCACTTCTAACAGTAAGTGATTTTCTCTTCCCTCTATAAATATACACACAAGCAGTCTCTTGTTGATTGTACAATTAAAACTTCAAGAAACTCAAATGCTAGAAAATATGGCAGAATACAACTCCACTTCCACAGTTAATCCTGGATCATTCCACCGCTGGAATTCACCTCTCCCTTACCTCTTTGGCGGCCTTGCTCTCATGTTAGGACTCATTGCATTAGCTCTTCTCCTCCTAGCATGTTCTTACAGGAAATCTTCCTATAATTCTCAATCCTCAGGCAACGATGTTATTGATGATCAAGAAAAATCATCAAGGGCCGCCGTGCTACGCCCCGAGATGGAGCCCAAGATAGTCGTTATCATGGCCGGAGATCACAACCCCACTTACCTTGCCAAGCCTACAACTGCATCTATTCGCAACTGTGAGGAAGTCTGAGAAGAAATCTTGCTGAATTAATTATTAATTATTGCAATCTATATTAGATTTGTGTTGGGATCCATGCTTATATTCTTTGTTCAACATACAAATTCTACGGCTTTTTTTTTTTTTTTTCCGTTGTCAATTTTTTGTTAGCCAAGCGGGAAAATGTAAATTAGTGAGTAAAAGCATCAGTTATTGAGTCTCATAACTCAAGCATACAATAAACGCATGTTTTTTCTCGGATTTTATTACCAAATTTGGTTAATTTCATGAAATGCATCTAACACAGGCTAATGTCCAGATTGGTTGTATACACTTGATATTATATTACTGAGGTTCGATATTAGCTCCACATTTTTTCTCACTGACTTATGTTTGCGATTCTACACAGTAGAGTTGCATATATAATTAGCTGTTCATGAATATCATGATTATTAATGGCATGTACCCAAGTTTATGGTAAGAGATCGAGAAAGCCTAATTTGCAAAATTAATGTAATTAGTAGTGTACCTTTGTATGGGGAACGAAATAAAGCCATAGTTAAACAGCTACAAACCACTCCCGTGCTAGAGCTCGTTATAAATCGGTTTTGAGTATGAATATAAGAAATCGGTTTTGAGTATGAACATAGGGATGATCAATTTTCTATGAACATTGACAGGCTTTTCAAGCAATATATCATGTAGTTGTGTTTCATTCCATTCGTTTTCTTTTTTCTTTCTTCTTTTTTATTTATTTATTTTTTACCTCATTCTTTAATTTTGTAAAATTTTTATTGAATGTGAAATTGTTAACTGGTTAGCCACGTCTTTTTTTCGAGATGAATTTGATACCAAAATCAACCAATCAAAACAAGTTAATGAACGGATATTTTATGCTTGAGGTTCTTTTTTATTTTTTTCTGTATACCAAATGACATGCTTGAGGATAAGATTAACCATTAACCAATTTTAATAGGATTTTAGGTATTCAATTAAACATTATTTCACTTTGCAGTAACAATTTGCATCATTGTTCTTTGTATGTCAACAGATCCATCGCCCCTTTTTTTACGAGAATGAAACATAAAAAGTAAAAGAAAGAAAAGAAAAATAAGCAACCAATTTAGCACAATAAACATTAATCATTTGCCTTTCATACAATTTAAATTTAAATCTGTGCGTCATGTAACATAAATACAATTATTTTTCGTCATTCCAATTTAATGAAAATTCAAAACCTGAAAAAAAAAAAAAGGGAGAAACAATGGGTTCACTGCTTTACCTATGGACCTTGTGATTTAAGAGAGTGTCAAGTAAATAGAGTGATGTATGGTAATACAAGAAAATGATGTAAAAATATTTATACAGCTTTATGTTAAATCACACGATTTACAAGTAGAATAGTAGATATGAGTCTATTCAAGAATTTTCCGTTATTTCACTGGTCTAAACTTGTACCTTGCTATTGACTATTGGGCCAATACCTCGTTACTCTTTAATTTCATACAAGCGGCGACCAGGATGACTTAGCGGCTACAGTTTATTTATGAGTATATTAAATGGTTTCTTCATTCTTTCTTGAGACTAGAAGCAATGACCGGAGTCTTCGCGGCGGGAAGACGAATAATACATTCTATGGGAGACCGGAGACCTGCTGCTCTCGAAGTCTCCGGCGGTCATGACTCTTGTCAATCATGAGAAGATTGACCCGAGCGATCACTATTATCATCAGCTTTTGGTTTTTAGCATATAAGAAAAGCAATTCTCTAACTGCGTCAACCCAAAATTATTTATCCATTTGTGGTCAATCAGTCAGCCATTGCCCCCTTTTTTTTTTTTTTTTTCCTAATTCCTCTCTCCCTTTTCTACATCGTATAGTAATTAACTAAAGTAGATTTGCTTAAGAAAATTCAAATTCATCTTAATAATCATGTGATTTAATGAATATTATTGGTCACTATTCATGGTGATTGACGCTCTCTGATTTGGTGATTGTTTACTGTAATTGATATTTTAACATCATTTCTAAATTGGCTATGAGTTTGTCCTCAATTTATTCCAATTTTTGTTAAAACTAATTTTTAAAAATTAAAAAATCATAATTCAAAAGCAGGTCTATATTTTAACTTTCAGAAAATGAAAAAGAACAGCGGTTAAGAATATTACAAAATATATTTTTATAAAAATTAAATGTTAAAAGCAAGTATAGAAAAACAGATGAGATAGATCCTACGTCTCAAGTCCGCTAAGTTTAGGATACATATAGCTGAGGTAGAGCATTCAATTTTTCCATTACCCAAAAAGAGAATCCCTTAATAAAAAACAACTGTGGAATGCCTCAACTGATGGGGAATTATAGAACTTGCTAAGTAAACGTAACTGATAAAAAAGAACATCTGTTGTAATTGGTATGTTTTTTAATAATTTTAAGACCTTGAGTTTGATCTCTTCTTTCCAGTTTCACCCTAATCTTTTTAGGCATAAAGTGGTAGTAGTTTTCTTACCATGAAATTATCCATATTGTTTCACATTTATCACGAGTTTGTTTTAATTCTTTTCTTACAGCAACATCATTTCTATTTCATCCCGAAGTGAAAAGAAACGTCGATATATTCTTGACCTATCCCCAAGCTGTAAAAAGGTGGACGAAAATTTGTATCTTTTATTTATTTATATAAATTAATCGTCAATGATACACTATAATTTATACATCCAGACAAGCAACCGCTAATTTTAACTTTGAGCACTCATGTGTGAAAGTCAAAAAATTATTTGTTATTTTTTTTTTAGTTTTTTGTTTGGGGCTAGCCAGTTTGAATTCTCAGTGCTATATTTCTAGTGTCAAATCTAGTGCTACTGATAGGGATTGACATCTCGCGTTCTCATTTAAATAATCACAAACTAACAATTTTTTATCAATGGTACTGGATTTGACATTGAAAAGATAACGTTGAGATCCAAACTAGATGTGGGGGCTGGTAGAAAGATTTACTATCTGGTCATGCTGCATTAAGGAATGGATATCAATATAAAATGATAGTGGGGAATTTTGGAAAAACTATGTATCATGGTATCCTTTTTTCACGAAGAAGAAAGACATTCTAATTATGGTCTTTTAATATGTTATTATGCTTCCTAACATTAGTTAACAACTTTTGACTTCTAGGACAAGAAATTAATTTGATAATGTGATAATGGATTAGGTTGAGTGGCGTGGCGTCTCGGATGTGTAATCATTGCTCTTCTCTGAGGCTTAATGAGTGTTTGGGTGATTTTGTTTGAAAGGGGTTGGTTAAAATGGACAACCAGAGTAAGTAAAAAGGGTTTGATGATGTTTTCCTTTTCTAAATGTGAAACAAATAAGTCTAAAAGGAAGAACATCACACTCCACATCTTCTTTTTTAGTGGAAGACATTACTTAGATATTGTATAGTTTCCTGTATTTTATGATACAATAATCACATATTTTTTATGGTTTCCTCGTGGACGTTGATAGTAATTGACCCAGGTCCTTCTTTGTTTGTGTGCGGGCGTCAAATTAATATTGCCAAATAGATTAGATGGGTGAAAGGGCCACCCTATAAAAATATATATCTGATTAACTAAGCTGAATTCTCCCTGATCAATTCAATTTACATTTGCTTTCTGTGGGCGAGAAAGGGATCTAGAGGAATACACTTTATGATGAAAAACTCACAAAGGCCACTTCATGCATGAAATAATTAGAATTTTTCTACTCTTTCAAAACATTTTTAGAGTTTTAAATGAAACGGTACAAACTTTGATGTAAACTGTCTAATTCGAGTGATATTTTGCAGTGACTATATCTTTGAAAATGGTATTCTTAATAAAGTTATGCTTTGAATTAACATTTAAAGTTGTTTCGTCCGCATTACACAGATGTGGAAGCTATTCTAAATTAGGCACATTTTGCAAATCGCAGATAAAGCAAGAGAGATTCTCCAGCGGGACAAGTGGGAGAGAATAAGCAAATAAGAAATGACTTGGGACGTTTCCTTAGAGAAGCTAGTAGTTAGTTCCTTTTCCACGACGCCTTCTTTAGTGGGAGACAATATTGGTCACAATTGCATTCTTGTTTGTCTCGCCAATGAATCAGAGTTGGATTGTCTCACCAATGAATCATAGTTGAATTGAAACTCTTAGCCTCCGAACTTCGGACCCCATTTGCAGAATTTTCACGATTGTACACAGCCAAGCATATAGGAAAATCTCTATCTAGTGCATGCACCACATCCGCCAGCCACGTACCATATCAGATATTCATTCTCTGACAAGTCTTCTCCAGCCTGAAACATGCTATTCTAACGCTTAAATTATCATAGTTCTTGATGAAGTAATTTATATTATGCGAAGCTATCTACTTTGGAAAGAAAAAAGTTTGTTCTCTGGTTATTTTTTTTTTTTTTTTATGTTTATTTATTTGGAGTCTGTTGAGAAAATTTTGCATTGTTTAATTTTACCTCATCATCTCTCGCGCAAATCTTAACAAAACAAGCAAGCGTAAGGAAAGGTTTAATAGCTAAGGGCCTAATCTCACAGCTACAGCTGCTTAATTCAATGAATCTTTTCATCCTCTAGCCTGGGGACTATTGATATTGCTATAATCAATTGAATATATGAGCTGCATCATTGTGAAAATTGAAATTTTATCCGCAATTCAACATGCTTTTCACACTCAATACCTTTTTTTCCGTCACAGTGTTTATAATGTTTGAGTGTAGAACTTTTAAAGGCAAAAAACTGAAATCTAAACCAGAAATGATTATTACTAGTTTTATTATACAGGACAAGTCTTGCCCACGTGATGGATTCTTTTTGCAAGCCGACTAAGATTACTGGTACTGTCCAACCGACAAACAAAAATTGATTACAAAAAAGAATGAGGAAAACTATAGTTATTCTTCTGTAGTGTAATTAAGTAAGGCAGAATTAGTGGCGTCTACTGTAATTTGTGGAAAGTAAAACAAGCTTTAGTATTACAAAATTAACTTTCGGCATCACCAAGAAACTTCTAAGTTCTGACTCGGAATCCATAAGGCACCGGAAGAATATTTCCCCAGATGCCAGTGGCATTTTAGTACTTGCAAGTGCTATTGCACCACTACTGAAAGCTCCCTGGCCTCTCTATAAATATATGGCCACATTCTCAGACATATACTATCACTCCAGCTGAGAATTAAGAAGAGTCGCAAGAAAGAAAAACTAAAATGGTAGTCCCTAAAAGCCACTAGCTTTTGGCAATGGAATTCTCCAGTACCATACCTATTTTGTGGCATAGGTATTATGGTAATTACTTATTACTGTATCATTAATCATTCTTGCTTGTTCCTATCACAAACAACGACTATCCAACATGTCGGATGGCGATGAGGAGAAGTCGTCGGTGAAGCCCACAGACACCATCGCCACTATTATGATGCCCCAGATCGTTGTCATCATGGCCGGTGATGACAAATCCCACACGTTTGGCAGTCCCAGTCTCTTCTACGCCAAATAAAGCCCTGCTGACCAGGGCGATGATCAAGTCTGATCATCTTTTCATACAAGAAATTTTGGAATTTTGACTGTGAAATGAGTTTAGTCTTGGATTTCTTTCTGCCATGCAGATGCCTAGTTTTAGAGTTCAGACAAAATCCTTAGCCAAATGTTTTGAATTTTGTTTCTGGCTCAGAGTTTTCGGAAATGTAAATTGATGATGAGTAAATGTTATTAATGGATCGCTTTATATCCAATTATTCGTATGTGTTCTCATTCCCAGATTATGACTAGTAACGCATCAATTTAATTCTAGTTTTATGAATTTATCCCTGATCTAAAGAAGGTACGTTTTTTAATCAGTTATATAATATTAGTGGACTGATCGGTGTCCCTCCTCTAACTTCTTGACACAGTTAAAAAATTATAATAATAAGCCACTGTGCATGAATGAATGTAGACGGGTTTATGCACCATGCGGGCAAATTTCATCTGCTAAGGGTTCGGTCGGTGTATGTGCGGGATTTCACCTTCCTTGGGGAATCATGTTGGCTGCCTGGGAAATTGGGAATGACTCTGCCTGGAGTAATTTATGTTTTGGATGGAATTATTTATTAATAATGACACAAAGATTCAAAAGAATACCGGGGAGTGAAGTGCTAAAATTCCGATTGTATTATGATATAACAAATGTACAGAGCTAGTTCTTGTCTTCTTGTTAGTACTAATATTCTTCTAGGGGTAGTTTTCTCAGTTATCCTGATCCAATATTCGGTGATGTATTCCCCGTACCATTTTTATCGATGCCAAGATCCAAGTACACGTCATATATCTCTCTCCTCTAAATCAAGGTTCAAGAATGTGCCTTTCTGTTTCACAATGTTGCTTCACTTAGTTGGGTACCTGAACTTAATCAATTCCTTCAATTACATACTTCATCTTTAAAGATAAACGGAGATGGTGGACTTACGGCAAAGAACAAGAAGATTATGATCGTTTATCAGTTAGAAAAAATACTACTAGTAGTAGCTAGCACTATTAGATCTAAACTATAGAAAAGGGTCGTAAGAATAAAGGAAGAATAAGTCTAAAACTCTAAAAATAACTCTTTTTTTTTTTAAGTTAAAGTTAGATTAAACAAATAGAGAACCACACTAAAAACGCCAAACGTAGTGAATAAACAAATTAGATAACAACCAAACTTAAACGAGATTCACGAAACTTATTCATCCAAGCCATCTAAAACTCTAAAGATGGCCACCTCCACCTTACTTTAATTGCCTATGGATGACGAGAGCAATTAAAAAATGTAGCGCATCGGTGCTGTGGCACTTTTAGTTAGTCAGCGGGAGAAAAGTAAAACAGGAAGCATGCATAGACAAATTTTGTATAAAAAATTTCCATATTTCAAATTTGTCGACAGCATGAACACATTTAGATTTTTGTTTGTCTTTCTACTCACTGTTCTTGATAAATATAAAAGACAAATATTGAACGGTCTGTATTGCATTTTCTTTTGTGGAAGCAGGTGCGACGCGGCGGCTGGGTAATACAAATAGATTTTATTGATGACTCAAGGAAAGAATCATTTTCAGGAGGTAAAACTTAAAAGCGACATTGGAACTGTTAATAATGGAGACACTGTCGGGTGC